>CANXYI011208755.1:0-11659 GCA_948208565.1 Hura crepitans
GGAAGTTGGGACCAATACTTGTCCTTAGCTGAATTTGCTTATAATAATAGTCATCAAGTGAGTCTGGGCATGGCTCCTTATATGGAAAGAAATGAAAAACACCTTTGTGTTGGAATGAGCTAAGTGAAACTAAGCTTATGGGACCAGATTTGATCAAAGATACAGAGAAGAAAGTGAGAATCATCAAAGATAGATTGAAAGTAGCTCTAATAGACAAAAGTTGTATGCCAGTCTAAAGAGAAAAGATGTCTAGTATGAAGTGGGAGACAAAGTATTTCTCAAGGTTTTACCTTGGAAGAAAGTTATGCTATTTGGCAAGAAAGGCAAGTTAAGTCCAAGGTTTATTGGTCCATATGAAGTGACAGAACTTATGGGGCCAGTGGCTTATATACTAACTTTGCCTCCTAAACTTTAGTAGATACATGATGTTTTCCACATGTTTATGCTTTAGAGGTATAAATCAAATCCTTCACATGTATTTTCAGATGAAGAAGTAGAGATTAACTCATATCTATCTTATGAAGAATAACCTATAAGGATCTTGGCAAGAAAAGTTAAAAAGTTACAGAATAAGATGATACCTCTGGTAAAAGTTCTCTAGAGACATCATGAAATGGAAAAAGCTACATATGAAACATAAGCTCAAATGAAAGAGCAATACCCTCAATTGTTCGAGCCATGTGTAAATGCCTTAATTTTGGGTCTAAGACTTTCTTTTCTATTCGGATTTGACCCGACCCAAAAAGCTTGCAATACGACCTAAATTGCATAAAAAAATGGGAATCTGTGTCAGTAGCAAAGGGCTTAGGCTGACAAGCCTAAGCCCGAAGCCTAACAATGATTCCAATATGGATGCGGGGGTGAAGCCCCTATGGTATGGATTCACATTTTTCAGCCTATGATGATAATTAGAGATAGGCTCTTAAGCAATGGCACTGACCCTTTAGGAAGCCAGTTTATATAGACCTATCCCAATAAGGTTCACGTGCACTTAGTTCAGTAGAAGCAATAAGGTCCACACGGACCTTATTTATCAAAGGTAATATGGTATGCCCAGATAAGCAAGTACTGGCCCAAACTAACCCTACCAAGCCCATGGCCCAAGGTCCACATGGTACATACCTAAGTCTACATCTACACGGACTTGCTAAAATCAGCCCAAAGACTTGGCCCAAGCCTATAGACTGGCAAGAAAGTAAACCATATTAGTCCATATGGACTAAGCATTTATAGTCAGCACAGACTAAGTGATGAATCCTATATCACAAATTCATCATCCTAGAGGCTATAAATAGCCCTTCAAGATGTGTGAACAAGGAAGATCTCAAAAAGAGAGATTTGGAGGAAGCTTTCAAAAGAATAGTGTTTTGAAAGCACTCTAAGAATACCCATTCTATGAATCTAGGAGAGGACTCCAAAAAGGATTCACTCTACTAGTTTATTAGCCCTTATTCTAAATTATTTTTCTAAACCCTAACCTTTTGCCATTGTTTAAAAATGTAATCATAAGTTAAGATCTAAGGCTCCTCATCGTACATATTCTTGTTATTTTCATAAACCTAGGATCTCTAAGGATTGATTATAAGTAAGGTGATTCTATGTAATCCCCACTTTGGACATAGGAGTAGGTCGATATTTTAAGTTGTTCCATGTTGTATAATTTATTGTTTTCATGTTATAAATATTCTATAATTTTTATCCTTATTGCACAAACTTATTTGTAAGCATGCTGACATCCGCACGGACTTATCTTTTTGATATGTATATGACATGTAGTCCGTAAGGACTTAGGATCGATAATAATGTCTTATTCGTCTTATGTATCATGCTCTGATATGTTCTGCTTGCCACACTGACATGCTTATATGATATTTCCATGTATAATCATCCTATTCTTTAATATGTATATTGTTGAAATTATTGTTTAGTCCACACAGACTCCCTCTCACAAGGAACATAGTTCGTATAGATAAGCTTGTTTATTCCTATGTATTCTATTATGTAGTCTGTACGGACTCCCTCTCATGAGGAACGTAGTCTACATAGACATTGTCTTTGATTTCGAGTTTTAACATGTATTTGTTTCTTATCTTCTTTATGAGTTCATATGAATCCTTTATTTGGTACCATTAATATTTTCCTTTGAGTTGTATGCAAGTAATCTTCCTCACTAGAGTAGAGATCTTAATGGACATGTAACCTTTCAAGCAGTAGTCTGCATAGACACTTGCTAGAGCTTTATGGAGTCTATATGGACTTAACATTATACAGGTGAGAATAGTTTTATACTTTGGACTTTCTTTTGGTTTTGTGCTATTTATACTTAATTGCTTATTCTGGGTTTGTAATAGCTAGTTAATAACTTGTTTTACATGCTAAACACCTAAAACTTCACATCAAAAAGTTTTTTACTTAATCAATTGGTGTTTTCTAATAAAATGGTTTTGAGTTTTCTTAATTAAAAGTCATAATAACAAAATGTATTTTAATAAAAGCCAATCTCCTAGAGATAAGAGTTCAGCAATTACTGCCAATTCCTATGGAATTATGGGTAATTGTCAAGTCATACCATAAATAATGAATAACTCACTTTTTGTATGTACAATTACACTTGTTGTATGCTTTAAATGTCATAATTTACTCTTTATACAAGAAAAGTTGACATAAATACTTTAAATATAATGCATGTTTGCTTGATATGGGATTGATAAAAATTACAATATACAAAGAAGGCATATTATAGGTATAAATAAGATCTAAATTTCGAACCTTTCTAGTACAGAAGATCAGAGGTCCTAGTGTAGAGGCCAGGTGGCGACTACACTAACCACTCTCATCCCTAATAAAAATGTCATAATCTCTACAATGGCGACTCTATTAGGGACTGAGAATCTCAATCTGAAAGTGCCTAAATAATATGCCATCGAATATTCTAATTTTTATCAATCCAATACATTGCATCTTATATAAACTGTGTCCTTTTTACCCTGGATGGTGTTGTGAAGCATGACTCCATTTTTCATTCAAGCATGGAGAAGTGCTAGCATATCTATCACTCACAAGCCTCGTGCCTTCAGGTATATGAAAAGGTGAACTAATTGGTCACTATTATCCTTAATTGGAAAAACCCATTAGGAGGGACCTCTGCTTATGGGAGCCAGAAGCCTTTTGACCAAACCATGAGCCCATATAGTCAAGCTTAGCAACTTCCCTTAAGGTGTATAACCCTAAATGATTGTGATTGTATTATGACTGTTATGTAGGCCTAACTCATTTAATCTTATTTGAAGTTAGGGTAAGCCTATTGTGCCTTTTTTCTGGAATAGGCCCAACATAATTTCACCTCAAATAAGAATTAAATGTTATAGGCCATTATCTTTGCATGCACTTTAAATACGAGAGGTTATTGGGCCTAATTAAGCCCATATTCGAACCTATGCATCCCCCAATGATGCTTAGTTAAGCCCACCCAGGAAGAATGACTAAGACCACGAGTGTAGGAGTAATAAGGTTTGAAGGCTTATTGTTTGTGTTTGTACTTATACATCTAACATGTATCCTTTTTAGTATACACATGCATAATATTACAATGTACCTACTACATAACATAAACTTTATATCCTTCCTATTTTTATGTACTATATATGTATCATGTTTTTTATCTTAATGTGTATGAATAACATTATACACGACATCAACTTTGTATTCGAGTACCCACACATTGTAAACATGCTTCATGTAGACTTAAGTACACTTCACACTAGCATGTACTACACATCAAAGGTTGTCATTTTGTAATATACCCACACATTTACACATTCATGCATAAGGCACACATCACATATCATGCATCATATTAGATAATTCATGCATCATTATTAACCTTCTATTTTGTAACCACTATTGATCCATCTACAATCCACCAAAAAGAGCATCATGCTTAAAAATGAACTAGTGATGAAGACCATGCTAAATAAGGCCCTTTAAGATATGAAAGAAAGGATGATAGTTGCCATAACCACCACACTATCCAGTATCTATGCCCAGCAAGATAAAGGTTAAACTCCTACTGCTGACAATAAAGAGATGGCTGATGACTAGCTTTTTATTGAAGAAATACCATTCATTAAGCCTAGCTATAATAGAGTTCCACCACCCAAATATGATAAGGAGGATCTTATCAAAGAACTAAATGAAAAGTTAGAAGCCATGAGTCACTTAGAGACCAGGGGCAAAGATATCAACCTAGAAGACATTAGTCTAAAGCTTGATCATGCCATGCCCTACAAATTCAATATGCCAAATTTGAATAAGTTCGATGGCACTTTTGACCTGAGGACTTAGTTGAAGTAATATTCAGTAGCCATGAGGTCGACCAACCTATCAGAAGCACAAATGGGGAGTCTAACTAGTACCATAGCTTGGAAAAGAAGATCAAGATAAACTAGGAAGAGCTGGCTCATTTATTCAACAAGCAATACTCAAACAATGAAACCGTGGAATTAACCATTAAAAACTTACAATTAGTGCACCAAAAGCTTGATGAAACCTTTTTTGAATATTTGGAATGATGGAGGGACAAGGTGCTCAAAATGAGAAACAAGCAAAATTACATCGACCAAATTAAGATGTTTATCAAGAATGCTAATAGCTATATGAATGTTAGGCTCTCTACTAAAGGCATCACCACATGGGAACAACTCAAAGACATAGTTATTGATCTTAAACTAGCACTCCAAAATAAAGGATTTAAGAAGAATGGGAAACTTGCCCGTCAAGATAATGATCCAAGCTAAGGCACTAATGTCAACATGGTTAGAACTCGCAAGTTCTTTAAATTAGGTAAACCCCTATCTTTGTGCTTGAATAAGCTCACAAATGAAGGAAAACTGCAGCCACTAACACCCAAGCTGAGGATTAATCCTCCTCTATCTAATCATAGATTTGATCTATATTATGCTTACCATCAAGTTACAAGTCATCTCATAGACAAGTGCACCACTCTTCATCATGCCATACAAGATCTCATTAAGGCTAAGCAAATTCTTGATCCAGAATCTTAAAAGCTCCCCTTCTCTTTTTTATTAGTTTAATCATGAGCTTTTGTAATCTTTTTAAATACTTTTCATTTAATAAAACAAAATAATGAATTTATTTTAGTCATTTGTATAAATACATTCTGACTTTAATCTAGAAAGGGGAAAATCCTAGATCATGTCAACGTTCAAAGCTTACTCTTGAAAGATGGATCAATGACTAATAAGCATCACTAGGAATCATGCATCACTAAAAATCATACATTAACATTGTATCATGCATACATTACTAGACACTATGACTTCATGCTTCTATGCATATTACTTAGGCTTAATCATGCATTATTCATCCGTACATGCATTAGCCATCCACCTTGTATCACATTAACAAGAATAACATGCAGACCTCACCATGCATTCACATTTGGTAGACACATATCATCTATCATGTAGACTTTATTATAAGAGTAACATGCATCCATCACATATCCACATTATGTCTAGGCATGTCATATACATATCACATGCATTTGAATCATAAAAGTTAGATCCTATGCATACACTTGGCATACCATAATCCACATTATGTCTAGGCATATCATGTACATAGCACATGATCGCTAACATTCAATCTTACAATCATCCATGTAATTTAATCATAGCATAGGATCATTAATGCTTAAAGCACACATCATATCATATTAACTAAGAGGATTATCCTTCACTCAACCTCTTTAAAGGAAAAGACTCAACTCTTCTGCTTGCTTTAACACTTTTCACCACAAAAATGGCAACCAGGCCTGAAAACAAAGGTGAAAGTCAATTTGTGACTAGAAGCATGTTTAACATAGCGATGGCAACATTGGGACCAAGAACTATAGCACTCATAGAAGAAAAGATGCGAGAGAAGTTTGAAGTCAAACAACAAGGCACTGTGAAGAACTCGACGGGCATGAATTTGACCATAGGGGTAAGCAATGACTAAGCAACTAGGCCAAGGAAGATTTCCCATAGACTTCCCCATCTGAATAAGTCCTTGTCCATGATGCTCAAGGAATTGAAAGAAGAGAACCTTCTCTAACCCTTAATACCCGAAGACTATTCCTTACCACTTCCACCTAACCATCACCATGACCTATACTATGCTTATCATCAAAAAATTGGCCACTTAACTGACAATTGCAAAGCCCTTTATTAAGCTATCCAAAATCTCATAAACCATGGCATCATACCCTACCCTAAAGATCACTCATTACTAGACTTAACCAATATTCCTCAAATCTCTGAAAAATATGGTTCTCTCTTTCTGATGTTCAATCTGCCACTTTATGGACCAACTCTTGTCCAATTACAAGATCCCGCCAATCAAGGATATGGAAGGATCCAATGAGGATGTGAAGGCCATCTTTGTTTTCTTTTCTAGTTGTTTTGGAACAGTTAAGCTTTAATAAAACATCATTTTGAGTATCTTTATATACCACAATCATTGCATAACATAATACTCTTGAAAGTGAGTTAAGAGAATTCAAAAAAAAAACAAAACAAAACAAAAAAAAGAAAAAAAAGAAAAAGAGAAAAAGAAATAAACATAATCAACTTAATCTATATCTGTTACAAACAATACATAATGGCTTACCACCATTATACACAATTTTGAAGCTCAAAACTTTATCTTTCCTTGTAAAGCATAAGAAATATCCCTGAATGTGAGATGAGAGAAAGGAAATAAATAAGTTGGAGGCAACTACACTCAAAAGAATGCCTTTTGTTCGAAACATAAAAAAAGTCCAAATTCAATAGGCTCTAAACCTAAAGCATCAAATTCATTATATATCATCAATTTCAAAGCCTAAAAGTTTGTGGCAATCACACTAAAAAATTGAACCTTTTTTCAATTTTTGCCCACACAAAAATCCAAAAGTTAAAAGGTACTAAACTCTAAAAGCCTACAATAGTAAAAAGATTTGCCTTAAGCCTCAAACAGTTGAGCATTCCCTCTTTAACTATGTTTGCCATCATTTAAAAAGAAATTAATTTTCTAGTTCCCACTAGGCCGATACAACCAAGAGCATAAACTTGGCAAAAGTTAAGGGAATTCAAGAGAAAACATTTAGCTAAAAAATCTTTGGACTGACTAATAATAGGGATATCATTAATGTAATACTCAGAAAGGTAAAAAAAATGACATTTTAATCACAAAAATTCCAAATGTTGGGGCCATGAAATCGGCACCCGCAATGAACTACTTATGAAAAGGTCTATCTCTCATGGCAAGAGCTCCAAAACATGCCAGTGCAAGTCTAAACTCAATTGATCAAACAATCAGATCCCAAGCCTTAACCAAATATGGATAAGCTGAATTCAAAAAAGTATAAAAATGAATCAAAAGAATAAAGAAGCTCGCTAGGTTAAAGACTCATAAAGGTAGCCTAGGAAAAAATTAAAGCATACCTTGCTAGATTGAAAACCTGTAAAGGGCAATCTAGGCAAAAATTAAAGGTCAAGAGAAAATATTTAGCTAGAAAATCTTCAGACTAACTAATAACAAGAGTACCATGATGTGCAATCACATACATTAGCATGCTTGGCCTCACCAGTTCACCTTAACTCAACTTCCTTCTCAACACCTTTCCTAGCCTTTCCATCATGATAACTTGACCTTTTTCTTTATAAGACATCTTATTCTCATTAGCCCAACCTAGCCTATAACTTTACTCTTATCTCAAACCTAACCTTTTCCTATGATAAGTCTGAGAAAACAATGATCCCAATAACAAAACATATACTGACTCATGCATTTAGAAACATTGTCACACATACATCACAAACAATAGGTTTACTCACTCACACTCATTTACACATCCATTTTGGGAAAAAGGTACCCATTCTACCTATTCATACATTTTTCTTCATACATCTATCACAAAAGAACATTCATTCATTATAGGAGAAGATGCATCCATTGTTTCACATATATCAGCTTTCACCATTCATTCATCATAGCAAAAAAAATGTACCATCATTCAACATGTATCTACCTTCACCATTCATACATTGTAAAAGATGATTCATTCATTCAATCATGTTTATATCTTACATGCATTTACCATTCACTCACATTCCTCATGCATTTAGGATAAATAAGTAAACACGTGCATCACTACTGCATTATTCACCACTCATCAAAAATATACCTTATTGTATTCCTTTATCTAGAGAAGATTAGGAACCGATTTGCATATCTGTCACTCATCACCAAATTCATTCACCCACACTTATCCAAGTAAGCATATAGTTAATAGATACATATCCACCAATTCATGACATATTTATATTGAATCACTCTATCACCATATTCATTCATTAAATTAATCTCATTTCATGCTCATTCATAAGATAGACTACATTAATTCATTAAAGTCATCTCACTAATCACCTTCATGTTTTAACACTCATTCATCTAAGATAGGATAAAATGCATTCATTCATTTAAGAGAATATTAGGTCACCAATCATAAGACATATTCATACATTTGCACATGTATCAGCACATTCACATACCCATATTAATTAGCCATTAATGCATCCAATACATAGTCACATGCCTCAAGCACATAGAATATGTACACATTCATTAAGTTCATAAGCATTAGTGCAAATATCTACCTCACATAGCTCAAGAACACAAAAGAGAAGTAACATGCATGTGTATAATCATTCACATATCATAGAAAAGTTTCATGCAAGGCATTACATTCATATCAATCCATATCAAGTCATATGTACACACATCACTTACCAACATAGGTCATGCACACACTCACATACATTAGTCACATGCGTAAATACATTTAAGCCTCTAACTCATGCATTAATCATGCACTTACATCATACATAACACATTTTCACATGATGTCGCACACATACTTGCAAGATATTGATATCCTTAACACTAGATATGGTTCAAACTATTACTTAAGACCTATCACCAGATTCGGTTCAGTCAGCATCTCTAAACTTATCACCAGATTCAATTTCGTTAACATACTCAAACCTATCACCAAATTTAGTTCGATCAACTCTTCTAGACTTATCACCAAAATTGGTTCGGTCAGCATACTTTAGACCTATCACTAGATTCAGTTCGGTCAACCTACTCAGACCTATCACTAGATTTGGTTTGGTCAGCATCTCCAAATGCATCACTAGATTTGGTTCGGTCAACTATTTCAGACTTATCACTAAATTTGATTCAATCCATCTGTAACTTATCATTTAAAGCCAAATAGGCACCCGTATTCGATTTAGTTTACCTTTACCTGGAGGTGAACAGACACCCGTATTTGGTGTAGTTTTCTTTAGTTTTAACAAATTAGAATTCATCTAGAGGTGAACAGACACCCACATTCGGTGTAGTACATCTAGAAGTTGAGCATGCATCCATATTTAATGTAGCTTACTTTCAAACCTAATTTAGAAACCTCAAAGCAAAATCATGTTATGATCTAGTTGAATTTTCACTTTACTCGAGGATAAGCAGGCACTTGTATTCAGTGCAGTTTTCCTCACAATATTAATTCTTTTTCAGAGGGAAAATAAAACTCAATTCTAGCAAGCTTTTGCAATGATTCGGAGATAGGCATCCTTATTCAATGTAGCTTTATGCCAAGTAAGTATTTCTAACTCAAGTACTTTGATGTGTACTATTGCTTTAGCACTTCATAGCACACACTAAAGTGGGGGTAACTGTAAATGCCTTAATTTTGGGTCTAGGACTTTCTTATGTATTTAGATTTTACCTGACCTAAAAGCTCGCAGTGTGACCTAAATTGCATAAAAAATAGGAATATGTGTCGATAGCAAAGGGGTTAGGCCTAGAGGCCCAAGCCTGAAGTCGGACATTGATTCTAATGGGGGTGCGGGGGTAAAGCCCCACGGTATGGATTCACATTTTTTGGCTTATAATGATAACCAGAGATAGGCTCTTAAGAAATGGCACTGACCCCTTAAGAAGCTAGTCTACACGGACCTATCCTAATAAGGTCCGCACGGACTTAGTTCAGTAAAAGCAATAAAGTTTGCATGGACCTAAATTAGTAAAGGCAATATAGTCCTCTTGGACAAGCAAATACTAGCCTAAAGCAACCCTACCAAGCCCATGGCCCAAGGTCTGCATGGTACATACCCAAGCCCACGTCTACATGAACTTGCTAAAATCAGCCAAAAGACCTAGCCCAAGCCCATAGACTAATGGGAAAGTTAACTGTATTAGTCAGCACGAACTAAACATTCATGGTCCGCATGGACTAAGCAATGAATCCCATACCAGAAGCCCAAGCATGAATTCATCATCCTGGAGGCTATAAATAGCCCCTTAGGATGTGTGACCAAGGAAAAGCTCAAAAAGAGAGATTCAAAAGAAGCTTTCAAAAGAATAGTGTTCTGAAAGCACTCTAAGAATACCCATTCTGTGAGTCCAAGAGAGGACTCTAAAGAGGATTAGCTCTACTAGTTCATTAACCCTTGCTCAAAATTATTTTTCCAAATCCCAACCTTTTGCCATTGTTCAAGAGTCTAATCACAAGGTAAGATCTGAGGCTCCTCATCATACATATTCTTATTATTTTTATAGACCTAGGATCTCTAAGGTTTGATCATAAGTTGATTCAATGTAATCCCCACTTTGACCATAGAGTAGGTGGACATTTTAAGCTGTTCCATGTTGTATAATTGATTATTTTCATGTTATAAATATTCCATAATCTTCATCCTTATCGCATGGACTTATTTATAAGCATGCTAACATCCACACAGACTTATCTTCTTGATATGTATATGATATATAGTCCGTACAGACTTAGGATCAATAACATTGTCTTATTCATCTTATGTATCATGCTCTGATATGTTCTGCTTGCCACATTGACATGCTTATATGATATTTCCATGTATAATCATCCTATTGTCTAATATGTATAATGTTGAAATTGTTGTTTAGTCCACACAAACTCCCTCTCATGAGGAACGTAGTCCGTACAGATGAGCTTGTTTATTCCTATGTATTTTGTTATGTAGTCCGCACGGACTCCTTCTCATGAGGAACATAGTCCGCACAGACATTGTCTTTGATTTCTAATTTTAACTTGTATTTTTTTTATCTTTTTTATGAGTTCATATGAATCCTTTATTTGGTACCGTTAATATTTTCCTTTGAGTTGTATACAAGTAATCTTCCTTACTAGAGTGGAGGGGTGACACCTCTTACTAGATTCTCGAAGAAACCCAATAAGCGGTGTACTTCCCATTAGGTTACCCATCCTTAAATTGTCCATCTAGTTCATTCATTTAACTTTTACCAATTTCTTATTATTTGATTCATTGTAACTCCAAAATTAGTTATATCTTTTTCTTAGCTCAACTTAAGATCATGTAAACCTATTTATGCCCAAAGTGATCAATTATGGCTATTCAGATTTTTCCTAAACTCCGATAGTATAACAGCTATCCGAGTCACTACCTAAATTTTAAAACCTATAAAAACACTTCAATAAAATCACATTGCATCTCTAGGACCCACCTGGTCCTCTAAATAATCAACCTAGCATCATCTGTCTATCAATTCA
>CANXYI011208802.1:0-12888 GCA_948208565.1 Hura crepitans
TGGTGACATCATGGCATGGAAGAGGCTACTTGGGAAAGTGAGACTCAGATGTGGGAACAATACCCACATTTGTTTGAACCAGGATTTTAGGAGAATTTAAGGCTTGGATTTATAGAATTTTAGGGATAGGAATCGTAGAAAACTGATATTTCTATTAGTTATAATAATTTTTTAAAGCAAACAAAAATTATTTTTTCAAAAAAGTATAAATAGGGGAAAACTCTTTTCCACCCATTCATACCATACATCACCTCCACCTCCTCCTCCTCGCCAAAAATTTCGCTTGCTCTCCTTCCTTTTTTCTTCTTTTCATTTCTCGTCCCTCAAGCCGATCCATCCCATAAAATTATACCTAAAACAATGAGCATTCTGAGATGAGTCTGTAGACACTAAAATCATCAGGAACAACAGAGTATTTCAAGAGAAAAATCAAGAAGAATTTTGGTTACTTTCTCTCTCTCGGGTTTTTCTTTTTTGCAAATTTTATTTTTCACAAATTCATTCAGCATTGTAGAGCATATATCTAGGCTTGAAATATTTTTTTTTTTTGACTTTGAGATTATTTTATATTAATTTTTGATTTTCCTACCATTTTGTATTCATTAGCGAAATGATAACCCGAGCCTCTCGAGGTAAGGAGAAGGCCTAGGCCAACTTTGGGTGTCTCGTATGACCTTATTATTTATGTGTAATCACTTTAATCTACCTCAAATTTACATGTAATGTATTATTTGCTTTATATTCATATTAGTCATAACTTGTATTAAATGCTCAAAAATATAATAAATGTTATAATTGTAAATTATGATGAATGGAATGATAAATGAATGATATGAGATGGTTTAAAGTGGTTATGTGTGATAAAAATTGCAAGAATGTCAATATTGAGTTCATTAATGCATTATGCGGGATAAAAACTGATTATGCCATGTTGTGTGTCGTATGCCTAAAAATACATGTATATGATTATTGTATAATTCGAACATGGATGTAATATATAATAAAATGCAATGAAATGACTTGATATAAAAATGTGCGGCATTATGCCGACTTGAAATGATAAGTGCAATATTGTGTGCGTGCATGTTTTTGTTGAACATTGAGGCCCTTCTTGAACCACTTGCACCTTTTCTCCTCAGTAGGTAGGAACTCCTCAACATATCTACTTAATCGAGCAAAATCCTTCTCATTGTCAGATACTAACCTCCTTCCCTACTTCAAATATAGCAATCCCTACCTTCTCTTATCCTTCTAGGATTCAGGTATATACCTCTTATCAAATTCCTTAAGAAAGTAATCCCAAGTTACCTCAACTACTGCTTTTCTCCTTTTAGTCATGTCCCACTAGTGGAATGCTTCTTCTTGGAGAAGGGGGGTGGCACACTCTAAACTATAATCCTCAGCACACTCTAATTGCTCCAAAATTTAGAGGGTCCACTCTAACCAGTACTCGGCCCTTATAGAATCTTCTTCTTTGCTACCCAGGAAATCCACAGCTCCTATTTTCTTCACTCTTTCTAGATATGTTCTCTATAATACAACTGGTGGGGGTGAAAGTGGTGGTGGAGCTAGTGAAGGTGGTAGAGCTAGCGCAGGAGTGTGCCTTAACAAATCTACTATCTACTTTAGAAGTGCTAGTGAAGCCTAGGTCTAAGGCTGTGTTTGTGGTGGTGGTTGGTGTATAGCATCACTAGGCTCAGATGTGGCTGCACTCATTTCTACACCATAAATGGTAGTGGGAGAATGGCTAGCCACCTCTTTTTCCCAATCTAGTGGGGTCCGCTTACTCATCTTATTTCACTGCATAAAAGATAACCTATAAGCCTTATGCAATGCAACTTTATTAAAAAAATATATAGAATCCTAGACATTGGCACTCATATATAATATGCCCAGGAATGCCTAAACTTACTCTAATACCATTAACTATAACACCCTCTACCCATTCCTAAAGGAAATAGGTAAGGAATGCTACTTCCCATTGGTCACATATCTTATTCCTTCCCCATGCTTCACTTATTTAACACTTATGCCATTATTTAATCCAATGATAATTTCATAACATTTTCTTTATTTTATTCACTTGATACACTAGTACTGACTATATTTGATTAACAATATCCCTATTTATGTCTATTATTCATTTTACAAGAATTTAGGCAACATAACAGCTATCCCGAAGAAAAACTCAAATTTTTAACAAGCTAAAAACACTTATAATATCATTTTATTTATTCTTCTCAACTCCTAGACCCTTCTGGTCCTCCAAACATCCCATCAATCATAATTCACACAGGGTCTCAGACCCATAGCATTCAAAAATTAAACACAATTATCTTATTAGAAATTCTCAGACATGCACGTATTTACTCATACTACTTTACATAGTGATCAAAATACATATTCATTATTTACAACCACTAAGTTTATTTTCCTTAAAAATACATTCGTATCATTCCTATCAAGCCTTCAAAAGTATAAATAATTATGCCTTACAAGTGAAGATATTACACTGCACTTATTGAGGTTGGACATCTTACAAAATCTACAACCTGTGCATCAGAACACTAACACGCTAAGTACACACTCAATGGTGGATTTGATATAACAAATGCATGTCATGCATACATTCATACAAATGTCATGATATAAGCAATAATGCAAGCATATAAGATTAATTGCATATAGTATTATTAACTTACTTATCAATTTTATTATTTAGTTGCAGTGCCTTGGAATACAAGTAATTCTTTCTAATTTTTTTTCCAAAGTATAATTAGTTCGAATCCATATAATAAATTAATTACCATCATTATTAATCATATTCTGTCTTACCTAGTTTATTTCTTTTTCCATTTAGGCTTATACCAAAGAGACTACTCTTTAAAATATTGAATAAAGGGATCTATACTATGTAGTGGCCAACATTTTAGACCTCTGTAGCTGCATCTACCTAATCTAGTAGTAGGGATCAATTCATTGCAACCTCCTAATAGCAAATTGATAGATGGCAAGGATCAGTCCCATAGACCTCCTAACATTTGCATGGGATAATAGGGATCAGCCTCGTACAACCTTCCAATATCCTATTCAATATCTCTATCACAACAACGGTGGATAACAGGGATAAGCCCCATGTGTCCTCCCAATATCCATAACTACCTTTAATGAGTAATAGGGATCAGCCCACATAGACCTCCTAATACCCGAGTGTGCTAGATTCAATAATAAAACCTTGACGGCTGCACCCGCCGTCACCATCACATAAGCAGTAGCCCTAAGAGGACTAATGTCTCTAGCAACTACTAACTCCTTAGTTGACCGATCAACACATCTAGTGGTTGTCTAATTAATGGGAAAAAATATTTATCATTGTTCGACCATACAATTACTTGTCTTTCTTCATCATTATCTCAATGTTTATATTTCACACCAATAACATTAGTGCACTTACGCACTTTTCTCAATTACGGCTCATTTTCCATAAGTACTATTCAAATGGTCATTTTTCATTTCACATCATTTTCTACAATGTATTGTTCATATGGCTATTTTTCATTTCACAAGTCCTATGTCATTGCATATCATATCCCCTATTTGCTACTATCATAATCATAGTATTCACTACTAATCATTCTTGCATCATGTCCTTCAATTCAAGTACTCACTCTCTTTCCTTTCATGCCATCATTCCCATATTATAAATGGTCATTTTCACATGCATGTTCATATAACATAACAAGTCCTATTTTTAGGTTAATAAATATCAAGTCATTATTTATTAATCCCTTTCTTTAACTTCATTTTTCCACCATATTTTACACTCATTTCCATGCTAATTTCATAATTATCATGTTACATACACAAACATGCATCATGCCATTACTAAGCTTACAATTCAGCCATTACATGAGCACACACTTACACTTATTTTCTTTCCTCCAAATTATAAACATAGTATCAATTTCATTATACTAACATATTTATATGGCCAATTTACATATATTACATGCACATGCCTAACATTTAGAACTTCCATACACATTCACGTATACATACACATGCATAAACTCATGGCATGTAAGAATTACACCAAATCCACATACCTAGTGTGTGAAAACACACTTTTTCCCCCATATATGGCCTTGGTTGTGCTCCTCCTTCACTTCATCTCTCTTGCCATAAAACAAAATCAATTTTCAATTAGAAAAATTCCCAAAAATTCTATAAACCTCTAAATTGACTTCCATTTACATTGTTTTTCTTAAAATCATGTAAGCTACCATAAAAATAAAAATTAAGAAAATATCATTTACACTTAAAATGTCCATTATTCAGTGCTTTAGAATTTCTCACTTTTCATGCAAAATTTCTCAATTCTATTGCTTAGAATTGGTTCTAAAGGTCATAGAGGGGTTATTCCATATAAAATTTGCAAGATTTGGGTGTGTTTTAGATGAGAGAGAAAGCAAAAATAGGGAGAGAACTAAATGGGAATGGTGTCAGCTTCTTTGGTGGAGAAAGTTTAGAAATGATTGGCTTGCACATGTGACACTCTCACATTTTTAGGGGCTTTTATATTAATGAGCTGGATGGCTCAGATCGTGACCATGGCAATCAAACGGTGCATACGCACCTAATTTTTTTAAAACTTTAAAAGTCTTAAATTAATTTTTCTAGACCTCCAAAAATAGTCACTTCAGTTTTAAAAATCCTCAATTAGACCCATTAAGAGGCCTATAAAATTTTAGTTCCAAACTTTAATGGCAACTATGGTTACTATTTATTCGTAAAAATAAGAAATTTCAAAAAATTAATAGATGGCCTCAAAAAGTTAAAATTCTTTCACCAACATGTTAATTGAAATTTTTTAGTTATATTGGCAGATCTTGGAGCTGTCTCGACACAAACTTAGTTAAGGGTACTATTCACTAGTTTTTATGCTAAAATGATTTATTAGTTCTACTAAATTTTTAAATTATTTCATTTTATTCATTTTCTAGTTCGTCAAAGTTTTATGACTAGTACACACCTTTCATTGCCTTACAAAGGTGCCCGACTCCCCTAAACCACTTTTATGCCTCGAAGGTACTATTCATGCAACTTCGACTTATAGGCATTACATTTGATCTACTTCCATAAGCACCTAATGACTTCAATGTTCATTTAGGTGGCAATATCCTTATACATTCCAATTTTAATCATATAATACAAAACTTTGCAAAGTATGGACTATAATATGAATGGGCGGACTTTGATGACTTGTGACACCATTTACCCAATCCACTAGCCCCCAATAAGAGATATCACATTACTATCTCATTATCTTATTAACACCCTTATTTGCTTCCATTAATTAAATCTTATTACCATGCATGTAAATTTATTTTAATCCATCAGTTTCAATTAACATTTCCACAAAAATTCGATTGCTTAATGATTGTCTAATACAAAAACCAAATTTTAAACCTATAAATGAACACTTTTTTTATTATTCTCATTCCTATCTCATCATTCTAGATCCTTTTAGTCCTCCAGCATACTTATTCATCATTAATGCATAACTATCACAATTAGATTCAAGCATGCAACATATAGAGCATACATACCAATTGTGTCCACACTATAGCCTGTCTTATTATTTACAAGCCATAACATGATATGTATACTTAATTAGACCTAGACCCTCTATATATACTAGTGCCTCCTCACACTATTTACTACACAAGAAAATAAATAAAATATACCCAAAAAAAAGGATGAGTTATTACACTATTTGTTGAGGCTAGACTGCTTTCTACTATCTTTTATCTGTGCATCGAGAAGTCGATATACTGAATATACACTTAATGGTGAATTTAATAAAACATGCATTGCAATACAAACATAAGCGTCATACAATATGTAGACCTCTTAATTATATGTGTTTACCTATCTTTTATTTTATGTTAGCAGTTACTAGATACATGCCTAATTTGTTCATTCCACATTATGTCCAATTTATCACATTAAAGATTATAATAAAGGTAATTGAATTTATACTTTATTATTTATTGCTATTCACTTTATAACACAGATCTTGTAATAAAACATTAAGTCATTTTGTCCCTTTTACTTTTCAGGCCTATACTCAAAAGACAACTCTTTTAACACTGAATAACTTGACCATACTCAAGTAGTGGCTCACATTATGGACCTCAGTAGTTGTGCCTACCACAATCCATATGATAGTAAGGATTAGTTTGTAGGAACCTCCTATTATCAAAATGGTAGGGATTAGCCCTAATAGACCTCCTAAGAATGGGATGGTAGGGATCAGCTAGGATAGACCTCCTAATATCCTAAGATAAATGGATAATAGAGATCAACCTTAATGGACCTCCCAATATCCAAATTAATGCAAATAGCATATATTAGCCCTTATGGACCTCTAAATATTGGAAAGTGTGTAAGGTTTACATCTAAGACCTCGGTAGCTACACTTGCCATACAATATCAATAGGCACTGATCCATATGAACCAAAGCCTCTCAAAGGTGCTAACTCTCTAGCTAATGGTCAACCTATCTTGTATGTGGTCTAAGTAATATGGAGCAATCTCAATTAGTTTTTAAATCAATCATTTACTTATTACCTTTCTATCTTTATTATCCATTTTATGACACACTAAGTTACATAAGCACATTTTACTCATCCATTATTTTAGCATTGCAAAACATGTTACATCTCTGTTTCCCTTTATTATGTTCTTCATTTGATTATTATAACATGCCTTAACATATATTATTTTCCCATTTTACCACACCATTATATTACCCATGATGACATACCCTCCATTATTATCGATTATTGGTTTCATATACAATTACCTCACACCTTTAACCTTACTTAGGCATTAGCCTTACCTTAACTCATGTACATATTCATTATTCAATCTCAATATACACTACTCGATCATTACACCTAAATGAACATTCTTATAATTTCACCTTAATTATTCATACTTATCATGCTCACACCTAAATAACCAATGCAATTGCACATCACATGCCTTCAATTTCTCATGTACACATATGCACACCATGGCCATGCCATTTGGCCATTCCATATTCATACATATACACATTATTTTTCCATCCTTTCTTTATGCATTCATATGGACATTCATTTCCTAAACTCATACACACATTCACTACGAACAAGCACACACATACACATATTATGCATCACTTCCGTATAAACACATACATACTTGAAATGTACACACGTATAACATGCAATGTATTTTCATTAAATTCACTTATAATGGACTCTAAAGCACTCTAATTATGCCTCTCAATCCTTGTTTTTCCTTTCCTCTAACCAATCTTTGTCTTTAGCTACAAACATAATTGGGTTTTAGCTTAGAAAAATCATAAAAAATAGTACATATCCAAACTCAAACCTAATCACATAGTTATCATCTACACCTCAAATACTACCTAATCAAAATTTAGAAGCTTAAAGAAAACCACTTACACATAAAATTATTACTATTCACCAAAATAGGCAATCCCTTGGCTTTTTCTTAATAGAATGGTGTTTAGGAGACTATAAAGGCCAATTTAGGGCTTATTTAAAGAAAAAACAAATTGAAGGAGAGAGACAAATGGCATCAGCCATATGAGGGGAGAGGGAGGTGCAAGACAACTCTCAAACATATGGGGGTTGCCACACATGCCACAATTTACATTATGTGTATGGAAGGCCACGATCAAACCATATAGCGATCCAATGGTCTAGATTAATTCTATTTAAGTTTTAAGCTTTAAAATAAAAATTTAATGTTCAAAGCCTCCAAAATTATTTCTTTCAGTGCCAAAAATTACCAAAATTCTCAATTAAAGGATGCCTAAAATCTTTGGTCCAAAAGCTAAGGGAAACCATGTAACTATTCACTCATGTATTTAAGAAATTTATATAAAATGCCAAATAACCTTAGAAAATTTTAATTTCACCACTATTAGACTCATTGAAATTTTTGACCTTTAGGTCATGGTATCTTTAGGTTAGTCCGAGCACATCCTAACCATTTTTTGGCTTAATGGAAACTTAAGTATTTATTCATTAGTTCTTGACATGAAAAATTTTATTGGTTCAGTGGCTAGTGCTAAGTATTTCATTTTCATCATTAATTTCCCATCTTAGTTCTATGACTAATACTCCCTTTCGACCACTTTAGTGTGTCCCGATCTCTCAAAAAATGTTATCCACTCCATAAGAAGCAATATTCATGAAATTAAGATTCTTGGCTGTTACAATCCTTTCACTCTTAAGAAATTTCATCCTTAGAATTTTCTTAGAGAAAATAAGTGAGGATATTAGGCTTTCATATGCTCTTCACTCTCCTAGGTGGCTTTTTCAATTTAATGGGGCCTTCTTAGCACTTTCACCAATGGTACTTATTTATTCCTCAGCTTATCAACTTCTCTTGCTAATAACTACATTAGTTCCTCTTTGAAAATTAAACCTGTATCTCCTCAATAGGTATCACATGAAAAGGTTTTGATCTATGTCTTTATAGTATAGATACATGAAATACATCTGGATTTGTTAAGGCTAACCAATATGCTACCAGTCCTGTACATTCTATAATCTCATATAGATCAATAAATCTCCAACTCAGCTTGCCCTTTTTACTAAACTCGAGCATCTTCTTCCTTTGAAAAACTTTAAAGGACACTTTTCCACAAACTTTATAGTCAATATCTTTCTATTTCAAGTTAGCATATAATTTTTATCAATATATAGCAGCCTTTAAACTCTCTCTAATGATTTTGACTTTCTCCTCAGCATCTCTAATTAAGTCAGGTCCCATTAGTTTATTTTCACCCACCTCACTCTAACAGAGTGGAGTTCTATATTTTCTACCATATAAGGCCTGATAAAGAGCCATGCCTAAATTAGCCTAGTGGCTATTATTATAAGCAAACTCAGCTAGAACAAGTATTGATGCTAGGTTCCTGTAAACTCTATTATACAACTTCGTAACATATCCTCTAGTATATGTATGACCTGCTCTAATTGTTTATCAATCTGTGGGTGAAAAGTTATCTAAAAGTAAGGTATGTACCTAAAGGTTCTTATAGTTTCCTCTAGAATTTAGAGGTAAATCTAATTTCTTGATCAAATATAATGGAAAGTGGCATAACATGCAGCCTCACAATTTCTTCTACATATAATTATGCTAAATTCTCTAAATAATAATCCATCTTGATTGGAATAAAATGTCCTATCTTGGTCAGCCTATCCATAGTTACTCATCCAGCATCACATTTACTTTTAGTCATATGCAAACCTATCATAAAAGTCCATGGTAACTTTTTCCCACTTCCATTCTAGAATTGCTATGGGATGAAGTAATCTAGATAGAACTTGATACTCAGCTTCTCTTATTGGCAAGTAAGGCATTAGGTTATGTATTTAGCCATATCTTGCTTTATTTTTGGCCACTAACAATATGGCTTCATATCAAGGTACATTTTATGCTCTCAGGGTGCATAGCATTAGGAGCATCATGTGCCTCCTATAGAATTCATGCTCTAATTTTTTGACTTTAGGCACATATAGCATATTATGATAATATAGACAACTATTTACCTTGAATTCAAATTTTGTGGTCTTCTGCTCTTTGACTTGACTCATTATCTACATAAGATGATTATCTCAAGTTTGTTTCGCTTTTACTAGCAATATCAAATTAGATTTCATTTGTAACTTAGCCAAAATTACATCATTTTCAATATATTCAAACTTAGTGTTCATGGCTTTCATAATTGTTATAAACTTTTAACTCAAGGCATCTACTACCACATTAGATTTTCTCGAATGGTAGTCAATCAGATAGTCATAATTCTTTATCAGTTCCATCCATATTTGTTATCTTAGATTTAGGTTCTTTTGTTTAGAGATGTATTTCAAACTGTTATGATCAGCATAAATGTAGTACTTTTCACCAAAAAGGTAATGTCTCTACACATTCAAGGTAAGAACTATGGTAGCTAGTTCTAAGTCATAAGTCAGGTAGTTTTATTTATGTAATGACCATGTTTTGAGGCTCTATGAATAATGCCACTAGGTTCAAGAAGTGTGCCTAAGGTGTTGGGTCACTTGCACATAAATCGAGCTAGTGGCACTAGTCATAAAACTTCGAGGGGCTTCAAATGGATGAAAAAGACAAATTTTAAAAATTTAGCAAAACTAATAATTCATTTAGGATAGTAAGCTACCACTCTAGGGCAATAAATTTTTTTTTGGGCCAGGAATGACATAGGATATGACCAAATGGACCCAAAAACATTAAACCCTAAAGCTAAAAAAATTCCACTAAGTCTAATGGTGAAAGAATATTTGAATTATGAGGTCGCTTTCAAATTCTCATAATTTTTTAAGTTGGCATGCAAATTGATGTTGTATGAAAGCTACCCTATCGATGGCTTTTGGCCACAAAAATTTATGATCATGTAAAGGGATTAAAATATGAATTTTTAAATAAATGGTGTAATTTTTTGAGTTTCATGTGAATTTTGGTGAATTTTTTAAGTTTACCAAAAAATTGAGCTGTTTTGAGGTGGTTCGGGTTGTTGTGGGACACACCCATAGTTGGTCGCTTAGCTTCAGGCCTATGCCAAGTGGCAAAAGTGTTTGACAAGTGGACTTTTCCACTTAAACAAAAAGAATTCCTTTCTCTTACTACAAGCAAAAATTGACACCACCTTTAGCTATTCTCCCCATGTTCACCTTTATCCTTAAGTCATTTCTGGAATTTTTGCTCACTTAAATTCATTCTTGGGTGTTAGAGAGCTGGAGGAAAAGGAATCACAAGAAAAGGAGCAATGATGAATTAATTAAAAATCTCCAAATTTTCTTAGATAGAAGTTGTCTAGCAAGTGTATAAGGTGAGTACTATGGCTTCCTCTTTAGAATTTCTTGATTCTTTTTGGCTATAAATGGTTGCTTAGGATGCCTAAGGTCTAATACCATATGGTTTGATGGTTTTTAAGGTGATTCAAGAAGAAAAAGCTTAAAGGAGGGGAGAAAAGGATGTTTTTGTGGCAGGTTAGAAGTGCGGATTTAAAGGCTTGAAGTATGGAATCCCCATTTTTTGAGTGTGAGGAAAGTGAATACAAACATTCACTTCGTGCCTTTCAATTTTAATAGCTTCTCTTTTAGTTTTACCATGGATTAAGTACACTTATTATTTAGGATAGGTAATTCCCATGGAATATTGTAATACATGGCCTAATTAAATGATAATTGAATAGCTTGGATAAAAATGAACTTGTGATGAGGTGAAAGTGTTAGTAATTTAGAGATTTAGAGGAGTAAATTGTTTATATATGTTGGTTTAGATGTTTTTGAATTGATATGTATGTTTTGCATGATTAAGTGATATGGAATGCTAGTGTGTGTGTGAAGTGATTTGTACGTGGTTAGTATGGATTTGGGAAATAGCCGAGAGGTTTAGGGCCTATAATGTACATAAGTTGCCTATAATGTACATGAGTTACTTAGTTATGGTACTTACAAGTGTTATTGTATGGTAAATGTGATGAATTGAGGTGAATAGTCATATGGTTAGAGTGTTTAAACTATGTTTAACATGTTGGCCCTTAGGACCTGAAAGCTCACTAAAGGATAATGGAATAAAAATGTAAATAACATGTGTACATTGTTATGTATAATAAGGCATGATAATGAGAGCATGTCTAGCTTAGTTAAGTTAGCATGAAATGTAACTAAGAATAGACTTAAACTTGGCTAGAAACAAGGTATGAAAATTGGTATGTGTTTGCCATTAAGGGCTATGGCTTGTAAATGAATAAAGTACTTAAATTATGTACCTAAAATGGCTATGATGGGGTGATTATTTATAGTGGCATGTATGCTTATATTCTTGGCCTTTTAAGTGGCCTAAGTGTTGTTAGCTTTAGGCCTATGAATGCATGAAAAAAATAGTGAAAATTGCACTAAAAAAATTAGGTGAAATAAGCCTTAAACTATTTGTCACAAGTTAAGGACATGACCTATAACTATCTTGAAATGACCATTACCTAAACCAATAATATCAATAAATAGTAAATGGCATATTATTGTGTAATATTTATGAAATAAAGGCTAGCATATTATACCAAAATTTTGGGCAATTAAACTCCTTAAAAATACTTCTAAGAGTTCACTCGGTATAACTTATTTGTGGAAATATGATACAGGGTTAAATTTTAAGAGTGCCATAAAATTTTATAACTATTTATTTTTGGCTTATGAATATTATAAAAAGTTGATCAATAAAGAAATGGACATAAAATATAGTTTAGTGGTCTATTAGGTAGACACCTACTGGATAGGTTGACTAGTCAACTTAGGGATTTTTAGCAACTACTACACTGTCTATTTTTTTAGACAGGGCTAGTATAGCAGCATAGGTCCCCATTGGGGCCATTATACTCGTCTGTTAGATAGACAACCTTTTACTCTTACCACCTGATACTAGTATTAAATTTTTCTAATACAGTGGCATAGTTAACAAATGGCCACTACACTAGTTTATTAGACAAACTAGTCTGCTGGACAGATATAGTTACCCTATCATAGATATTTAAAATAATGTTGGTACAGTAGTGAAGGTCTTGATGGGCCACTGTACTAGTTTGTTGGATAGACCAATCTACTAGGTAGGCCATACCTCGTTATTTGTGCCTTGAGTGCTAGAACTTAATTAGGCTAGTGTAGCAACATGGGTCTAAAATATGGAGCACTACATTGTGCTATTCCCTTTAGATCCAGTGTCTGTTAGTGTTGTCTTTTAAGATTGGCTAGCTGAGATAAATTAAACAAGATTAATAAAATT
>CANXYI011208915.1:0-12695 GCA_948208565.1 Hura crepitans
CTAAATTACATAATGAAGCAAAAACCAGTCATTAGATCACACAAGTATGAAAAAAACATAATGCCATGTTTCAAATGCTTTTAGTTCACCACTAAGTATCTCACATACTCAGCATACTTGTTTTGGTGTGTAGGTACCCCATAGCAAAATCTTGCCTCATGAAGTACGCTGATGAGAGTTTAGAGGATAATTATGAAGGAAAATGAAGTAACTACTGTATAATTTTGGTATCCATGTACTTAGAAGAAGTTAGATAGAAATCATGTTTTTAAGCTTTGCGTATGGGATGTAAATAAGTAACATTAACTACTGATTTAAATAAATAGTCCTACATGTTTTCTTGTGAATGTATGCTTAACTCTGATGTTTGATGTTGATGTGAGCCCAAGGCTCTATATGTGCATGTTCTCATCTGCAGCCTGAGGCCTGAGTTTGATTTGTGATAGTTGTTGATGTTAGGTTGAGAATAGGGGACCTAATGGGTCCAGGTGATATGATAAGTAATATTGAACTGTTTACAGGTGAATAGAAATTTTGCAATAATGGCTCAAGTAGCCATTGTGTTGCCAGATTTTTAGGATGGTACTAGAGTGTGTCAAATTTCTTCTGTAATGGTTGAACCATATTGACACTAACCTAAATGGATTATAGGAACTAACTTGAGTTATTTTAGAGTCAGATAGAGTGATCTAGTATGACATTAGTAAAAGTTAAATGAATGACCATAGGGGCAATCTCAGGATGGGTGACCTAGCATGAAGTGCACTATTTATTGGATTTCTGTAAGAATCCAATAGGTGGTGTCACAATACATGACAATGAGTATGTTTGGGAAATAGCTTGCTTATAGCCAATGTTTACAAAACTTAAAAATGCTTAACACTAGACTAAAGATAAATGCTTAAGTTATGGTAGGAAAATTTGGACACATTATGCAATCAAAGTTATTAATATAAACAATAGCAAAGTTTTTCCATTTAAATGCTTAAGCGCACATATCAAGACATGAATAATGCATGCTTAAGTTAGATTGTTGGCATTATGTTATAGCCAATGCCTATAAAGTTAGATAAGAAATTATTGAAGCACAACATTCCCTTCAGATTCTTATCATAAGGAATTTATACTTTTGTAGCAGAATGCACCTGGAATATTTACTTCTCTTAAACATGTATAAGCACATCTTTATATATAAACATGAAGACTAAAATGCCTAATTCATTGGTCCTTGTAACTTCTATGCCAATAAGCTTATAATGTTAATTGTAGTTTATAGGAAAATGTTGAAGCAAACTTTCCTGATAGAGTTGCCATCCAGAATCTCGATATATTGTGTTGTGATTAATATTATTTCATGCAAGTAGAAATGTATATTTACATTACATACATATGTAAGCATGGTATAGGAGATTATTATTATTATAACTCATGATAATGTACAAACAATGCAATGATTGGTGAACAGTTGGTACTTATGACACCCCCTACCAAATCTCATAGGAAATCCAATAAGTGTTGCACTTCCTATAGGTCACCTATCCTTAGACTTCCCCAGGGTTCATTCATTTAATAGTTATTAAATTCCAAATATTTTATTAAACCAATCGTAAATTGGATATCTAACTTAACATCATGTTTTATCATGTCATTTTCCTACTAGAATTCCTTTAATAGACTTTTTTTTATGTCTAGAAAAAAATTGGGTAGCATAACGGCTACTCGGGGACATTCTGAAAATATTTTTCACCTATTAAAAACACTTCTAAAGATAATATGACCCATCAACCTCTTTCTAGACCCTTCTCGTCTCCCAAATCAGCATCCACTACATATCAGTCACACATAGCAAAACACAAGGCCTCAGGCCCACATCTATCAAGGTTCATATTCAAGGACATTCAAAAAGCCACTTGATTAAGTATAACTCTTCTAATCTTTATAATTATAAACATATAGAGACAATGCAGCTTCTAAGTATGCTGACCCATATCTATAGTATTTATATGAGTGCCACTACATAAATAAAAGAAGCTCTATTTACCCTTAAATAATTGTACTACTACACTGCATGATCTTCGAGGCTGGTCTACTTATCCTTATTACCTATGCACCACAACACTAATACACTGAGTATAAAACTTAATGGTGAATTTAAACCATTCAAATCATGTTACATACACAGGTATGCATGCAATAATAATGTACTAGTCAAAATGCAATGTATGATATGTCAAGTGATTTATGTTATTCAAGTGATATGCCATTTTATCCACTAATCACCAAAATGCCACTATGTTTTATTTATTAAATTTCTCAGTATGAGTTATGCTCAATTATTTTTGACTTGTATTTTACTTTACTTTAATTCCATTTCATAGGCTCAACTAGATAGATGACACTTACAGACACTAAACTAAAAGGGAACTACAAAAGTGTGCAGTGGCCCATATTTTTGACCCCGACCATTGCACTAGCCTGATATAGCCATAGGGTTAAGTTTATAGGAACCTCCCAGAAGTAAGCAACATAACATAGGAATTAGTTTGTAGACCTTCCAAAAGTGACCTGATATAGCCATAGGGATTAGTTCATAGGAACCTCACAGAAGTAAGCAACTAAATATAGGGATCAGTCTATAAACCTTCCCAAAAGTAATTCATCCTAGACTAACCTGCAGACTAATGCAATGGCCTAATTATGAACCTTGGCCACTGCATTAACCTAGTTTTATAAACAGACAATCTAGCAACTGCTAATCCCTAAGTTAACCGATCAACCCATCTAGTGGGTGTCTAAGTAATGGTCCATACATCATTTTCATGCCATTTAAACTTACATACCTCTCAGCCAGTGTCCCTAAATTGCCATACACATGTTTTTAGTCACATTAAAGCACACATACACATATTTTAAAATCACACAAGAATGCTTACACACACACAATGCCATTGCCATGTAAACTAGGCTATGTATACCTTAGACATGTCGCAACCACACCTAATGCACACACATAAGCCTTATTCACTAATTTTATCACCTACACCCATAATGCCATCACTAACAAGCTAATTGCTAAAATTATCATAGTAACCAACCTTATACCAAGTCCCCTATGCTAGGTAACCTCTCGACCACAGTAAAGCTTATTACCATCATTCCTAATTTCACCACATTTAATTATAATTCACATATTTTTCATGTCAAACACCTCAAAATCTATAATAAAATCAACTTAACAAGTCATATCCACATACACCCTTACATAACCCTCTCAGCCAAAAAAGGACTAAGCCCTTCCATGCCTTAATTTCCCTAAATTATCATACTAAGCATACATTCCATGCATAATTAACATAAGGGTATGCCTATCTCACCATTACACACACTTTAGCTATGTTTTCCACCATTTCCATATAAGGATTTTAAGCCTATTACATAAGAATTTCAATGTCCATTTTTTAAATGCCTCAAATTCAAATACCTTTCTATCAAAAGAGACTTATTCCACACTTCAAGCTTGAAAGAGGCCAAAAGCACACTTCACTTTTCTTCATTACTCCTTACATGCCATGTCCCATTCAAAATTCCTTAAAAAATCACACAAAGTTCCCCAATCAAATTCTAAGACTATAGGCACTCTTAGGATGACAAAGTCATTTAGGAAATAAATTAAAAATGGTAGAAACACTTACAAATCTAAAGTTGGTTCTTAGCACCTTTTGGATGTATACTTGGTGAATCCTTAAATTTCTTTGAACTTTAGGGACTCCTATGGCTTCTAATTCCTTCACAATTCAATTTTGAACATACTAACTTGATTTTTAATGGCAATTAGGAAGAGAAAAGCTTACAAAAAGAAACAAAAATGGTGGATGGAAGGGAGGAGTGGTGTCGTGATGGTGGAGGAAGGAAGAAGGAGGAAAGAAAGGGTAGTAAGTGGCACTTGCCATGTGGTCAATTAGGTGTCACTAGAGGGTTTATATAATGGCTAAGGTGGACAAATAGGATCACATGCCACCCGAACGTGCTAATTTTGATAGAAAATTTAGGAAATTTTTAAAAATCATGCGAACCTCTAAAAATTATCTTGTTTATTTTAAAAATCCTTGATTGGTCCCATTTAGAGGCTCATAAAATTTCATGATCAAATTCAACCAACCAGATAGTTAACCAACTACGTCAATTTATATGCAAAGCTTAAAATTAAGAAAAATTGCAAACAACCTCGAAATTCAAAAATTCTTTTACCAATGGACTCAGGGAAATTTTTAATCTTTAGGGTATGGTATTTTTAGGTATGGTCGAGCACATCCCTATTCATTCTTGGCCTGACTCCATATGAAGTTATAGTCCACTAGATTATAGCCTAAAATAATATATTATTTTTGCTAAATCTTTGAATTAAATCAATTTCATCATTTTATGGCCCTTAGAAGTTTCATGACTAGTGCCCTTGCCTCGAGCCTCATGAAGGTGATTCGACACTCTGAGAGCACTTTTCAGCCTTAATGGGACTATTCATAGAGCCTCGACTTACGGGCATCACAATTCTTTCCCTCTTAAGAAAATTCATCCTTGAAATTACCTAGAGTGAATAGGTGTGAATACTGAGCCATCATTTGCTCTTTGGGATCCGATGTAGCTTCTTTTACATTAAGATGCCTTCAGAGGGCTTTAATAAAAGGAATGGCTTTATTCCTCAACTGCTTCAACTCTCTGACCAGTATCTGTATTAGTTCTTCTTTGTAGCTCAAGTCTGGCTATATTTTAACATTTGTTATGGAGACAATGCTGGAGGGATCTAATCTTTATAGCCTCAGCATTGAGATATGAAACACATCATGAATTTGTGATAATTCAGATGGCAAGGCTAGTCTATATGCTAGAGGTCCTACTCTTTCTATGATTTTGTATGGGCTAATGAATCTGGGGTTTAACTTCCCCTTTTTCCATAGAGATCCCTTCAAGAATACTTTCTCACCAACAACATATTCAATATCCCTCCACTTTAGATCAACATAGGATTTTTGCCTATCAATTATATCTTTTAACCTTTCTCTGATAACCTTAACCTTTTCTTTTGCATCTCTAATCAGATCAAGTCTTGAGATTTTGTTCTCCCAAATCTCACTCTAATGCAAAAGAGTTCTACATCTTCTGCAATTTAATGCTTTATATAGGGTTATGCCTAAATTAGTCTAATAGCTATTATTATAGGCAAACTCAGCTAAAGATAAGTATTGATCCCAATTGCCTTTAAATTAAATAGCATAGCTACGCAACATATCCTTAAGTACTTGTATCACCCTTTCTGATTGTCGATCTATCTGAGGGTGAAAGGTTATACTATAGGTCAATCTCGTACCTAAGGCTTTAGTACCTTATTTTGAAACTTAGAAGTGAATCGAGGATCTCTATCAAAAATGATTGCCACAGGTACGCCACGAAGTCTAACAATTTCATCAATGTATAGTTTAGCCAACCTTTCTAGTAAATAGTCTATTCTAATAGGGATGGAGTGAGTTATCTTAATCAATTTGTCAATAATCACCCACACAACATCACATCTACCTCTGGTTATAGGCAGTCCCATTACAAAGTTCGTTGTCACTTTTTTCCCACTTCTATTCTAGTATTGCTATAGGATGCATCAATCTAAAAGGAACCTAATATTTGACTTTTACCTGCCAGCATGTCAAACATCTAGCAACATACTTTGTTATATCTCTCTTTATACCTAACCACCAATAATGAGGCTTTAGGTCTAAATGCATCTTAGTACTATAAGGGTGCATAGAATAAAGAGCTTAATGTGCCTTCTGTAGTATCTATAACCTTAGGTAATTTGTACTAGGTATACATAACCTGCCCTAAAAATACAGACATCCATCCTCATTCAAGTTAAATCCTAGTGCCTTCCCCTTTTTGACTTTACTTACTAGCTATATTAGTGACTGATCTTTACCTTATTCCTCTTTTATTAAACATCTAAAATCTAGTTTAATCTATAAGTTAGCCAAAACAACATTCTCCTTGGTGTACTGCAATCTAGAATTCATAGATCTGGAGGTCATTATGAATTTCTTGCTCAAAGCATCTACCACCACATTAGCTTTCCTTGGGTGGTAATCTATTAAGCAATCATAATCTTAATCAACTCTAACCACCTTTTTTGCCTCAAGTTCAATTCTTTCTAAATTAGGAAGCATTTCAAACTCTTGTGGTCTATATAAATGTAACATTTCTCACCATACAAGTAATGCCTCTAAATTGTCAATACAAAAACAATGGCAGCTAGCTCTAAGTCATGAGTAGGATAATTCCTCTCATTTGGCTTTAACTACCTTGAAGCATAGGCTACTACTTTTCCTTCTTGCATCAACACACAACCCAAACCATTAAGTGAGGCATCACTGTACACCACAAAATCATTACCTATTTAGGTTGAATCAAGATAGGTGCTTATGTCAACATCTTCTTTAACTTCTCAAAACTTTCTTGACATTTGTCATCCCACTCAAATTTCACATTCTTTCTAATCAATCTGGTAAAAGGAGCTGTAATCATGGAAAATCCCTTCACAAACCTTCTGTAGTACCCAATGAATCCTAGGAAACTATGTATCTTTGTCACATTCCTTAGAGGTTCCCACTCTAACACTGCCTTAACCTTACTAGGGTATACTCTAATGCCTTCTACTAACATTATGTGTCCCAAAAAAGTTATTTTTGTTAGCCAAAACTCACATTTACTCAGCTTGGCATACAACTATTTCTCACTCAGAGTTTCTAACACAACCTTGAGATGATATTGTTCCTTGGTCTTAGAGTATACTAGAATATCATCAATGAATACCACCACAAACTGATCTAAGTAAGGTTGAAATATTCTGTTCATTAATTCCTTAAAGGCTGTCGAGGCATTTGTGAGACCAAATGGCATCACTAAGAACATATAATGCCCATATCTTGTTTTAAATGCAGTTTTAGGAATATAAGCTTCCTTGACTCGCAACTGATGGTATCCAGATTTGAAGTTGATCTTAGAAAATACAATGATCTTAGAAAATACACTCACAGCACTTAACTGATCAAAAAGGTCATCTATTCTTTATAAAGGATATTTGTTTTTCACTGTCACCTTATTTAGCTGTCTGTAATCAATACACAGCTAAAGCAAGCCATCTTTCATCTTTACAAACAACACAAGTGCTCCCCCAGGTGAGACAGTAGTTCTGATAAAACCCTTATCTAATAATTCCTACAATTGCACCTTCAATTCTTTCAATTCAGTAGGTGTCTTTTAATAAGGAGTAACAGAAATAGGAGTTATACTAGGATACACCTCTATTTCAAAATCAAGCTCTCATTATGGAGGCAACCTGAGAAAGTCATTAGGAAATATATCAAGAAACTCAGACACTATTAGAATCTATTTAAGCTTTAGAGTTGAAGCATTAGTGTCAAAGACATGTGTTAAGTAAGCTTTGTATCCTTTTTAGATGAGTTTCCTTATTGTAATAGCTGAGATAAGGTTGTTTATAGAGTTTCTCTCACCCATAATTGTCACTGTCTATCCTTTTATAGTCTGGAGGGTCAGCTTCTTATTTTTATAGTTAAGTATAGCTTAGTGTTATGAGAATTAGTCCATCACATCAAACTCATTAAAAGGTAATTCAATAAAATCTATAGGAAACAGACATTCTAGGATTAATAAAAGACACTATCTATGTACCATATTCACATGCACACTCTATACTATAGGATTATTGACTTATATGTCTATGTTTCACATGTTCATATTTCAGTCCTTTATTTTGCGCCAATGTGATGCATAAATATGAATGTGTGGATCCTAGGTCTCCCAAAGCCAAAACTAGAACATCAAATAAATAGAAAGTACCAATTATGACGTCTGGTGTTGCTACCTACTCTTTGCCTTTGATAGCATACTTTCTAGTCAAGGCATAAGCTTTTGATCTGGTCCCTTGAATAAGACTAGGTTGATCCCCTTTACTCAAGCTCTGACCTCTATTCTAAGGTGTAACTGTGGATGCTTGAGTATGAGCACCCTCGAGCTATCTTAGAGGACACTCTCTCTGATAGTGGTCCCTGGCACCATAAGCAAAGTAGTCTCCCCTTCTAGCTAACCTACACTATCCCTAATGCCTTTTGGGACAAGTATTTTAGGTTGGGGGTCCATTTCTATAACTTGATGAACCAAAAATACTAGTAGCTCTTAAAGGTAATTAGGGTTTGGCTGTGGAAGCTTGCTCAAATCCTTGAGATTATATTTGTCACTGTGCCTAGTGTACTGACTAGGATAGAGATGGTGCTTCTCTTTTTCTCTTACTATCACCTGGGGTTGTGGCCTATGTGTAGAAACACTAAGCTCAAGAGTAGTTGTATTATCTGCTCCTTGTATTATAGTCGAAGCATAATTGGCTACTTCCTCTACTTTTTCCCCTAGTGGTCTATCAACCATCTTGAATTACTATAAAAATTACAAAACTTATCAGCCTCTGTATAGTGTAGCATAGCATCATGATCAATCCTAGGCTCTGGTACTCATGTAAAATACCTAGGAACATTAAACCTATGCTCTAATACCACCAAATATGACACCCTCTTCTAGATCTAAGAGGAAATTCGATAAGTGGTGCACTTCCCACAAGTCACCCATCCTTAGATTTCCCTAGGGTTTATTCGTTTAATACTTACTGAAATCCAAAAATTTAATAAGACTGGTCCTAAATTGGATATCTAACTCCATATCATGTTTTATCATTTCATTTTCATCTTAGAATTCATTTAATTGACTTTTCTTACGTTTGGAAAATTTTGAGTAACACAACAGCTACCTAGGAATATTCTGAAATTTTTTTTTTTGCTTGTTAAAACACTTCTAAAGGTAATATAACCTATCAACCTCCTTCTAAACCCATTTGGTCCCCCAAATCAAACATCTAACACATATCAGTCACACATAGCAATACACAGGGCCTCAGGCCCACATTTATCTAGATGCATATTTAAAGCCATTCAACAAACCACCTGATTAAGCATAACACTTCTAGTCTCTATAATTATGGACATATATAGACAATGCAACTTTTAACCCTGCTGACCCATACCCATAATTTTTACATGAGTGCCACTACCTAAATAAAAGAAACTCTATTTACCCTTCATTGATGGTACTGCTACACTGCATGCTCTCCGAGGCTAGTCTACTTATCCTTGCTTCTTGTATACCACAACACTAGCACATTGAGTATAAACTCATTAGTGAATTTAAACTACTCAAATCATATTGCATATATAGGCATGCATGCAATAATAATGTATTAGCCAAAATGCAATGTATCAATGATATGTCCGATGATTCATATAATTCAAGTGATATTCCATTTTCACACATTAATTACCAGATTGCCACTATATCTCATGTATTTATGTTTTTAGCTTAACTTGTCATTTACTCTTTAAGAGTTACATTTTAAGTTAGTTTTAATTTAATTACATAGGCCCAACTAGGTAAACAACACTTACAGACACTAAACTAAGAGGGAACTAGAAATTATGCAGTGCCAACATTCTAAACCACGGCTACTGCACTAGCCTAATATAGCTATAAGGATCAGTTCATAAGAACCTCCCAAATTAAATAACTAAGCATAGGGATTAATCCATAGACTTACCAAGTTAAGTTATTATAACTATCAGTATATCATTTCATTAAACCTAGTCTACCTAACAAATTAGTGCAGTGGCTTTTTTAAGGACCTTCGCAGCTGCACTGGCATAGTCTGATACATAAATAATAATGCTAGCAATATAGTGGTCTACCCCAATTATAAACCTTGGCCGCTACACCAGCCTAGTCTAATAAATAGACAATCTAGCAGTTGCTAATCCCTAAGTTGACCGGTCAACCCATCCTGTGGGTGTCTGACTAATGGGATATTTGACTTCATTTTTAGTCTAATTCTTTATTAGTCATCTTTTTATAATATTTCAAATCAAAAAAGAGATATAATTTTTATTAGATCATTGATTTTTGATTTGGACAGTTACGGGTCATTTTTAGCTTTATCGGACAATTTTGGGTCAATTTTTATGAATTACTTTGTGTCGTTGTCTTAGGAAAAATTAATGTTATATTAAATCTAAGCTAGTCCATTAATTTACTCTATTTATATCTATGTTAAATGATTATTTTGAAACATAGTCCCAAAATTTATTTTTACGGGATAGCTATTAGTTATTTTACAGTTTTGCGGTGGCTATTTTAGGTTCATTTTAGGTCTTTTTCACATCATTATTCAATTCCATTTGCACTCATTTATCCACACTTTCAATGGCCTAAATCCAAGTACAATTTGACCATTAAGTAGCCATACAAGAAGCTTTTATCTCATTCCACTTAAACATCACCAATGGCCTAAATTTGATGTCTTATTTTCATTCTATAATTAGCTCATTTTAAAGCCATTCTTAACTCTTTATTTTAAGCCAATTTCAATGCTATTTTCCATGCCATTTCTTAACGTTAAAAGATATCTTAATGCCATACCTTTCATGCTTTATTACTTATGCATTTTCACTTAGGTCATGCTATATAAACATTGCAAAATTCATGCCATATTACACACATGTACATGGTATGCGATACCTTATTTTCGTGCCATTTAGACTTGTATACCTCTCGGCCAATGTCCCTAAATTTCCATACACATGCTTGTAATCACATTCAAGCACACATACACATATTTTAACGTCACATAGGCATGCTTACACACACACACACACACAATGCCATTGTACACCTTGGACATGTCTCGACCACACTTAGTACATGCACACATAAGACTTATTCACCAGTTTCATCACCTTCACCTATAATGCCATCACTAACAAGCTAATTTTCACACAAATTGTCATAGTAACCTACCATATACATAGTCTACCATGCCAAGCAACCTCTCGACTATACTAATGCCTATTACCATCATTCCTAATTTCACCACATTAAATTATTTTTCACACATTTTCCATGTCAAACACCTTAGAATCTATACCAAAATCATCTTAAAAAGTCATATACATACACATACACACTCTTACACAACCCTCTAGGCTAAAAGAGAACCGAGCCCTTCCATGCCTTCATTTCCCTAAATTATCATACCAAGCATAGATTCCATGCATAATTAACACAAGTATATGCCTAACTCACCATTACAAACACTTTACCTATGTTTTCCACCATTTCCATGCAAAAGATTCTAAGACTATTACATAGGAATTTCAATGTCCATACTTCGAATGCCTTAAATTCACATACGTTTATATCAAAGGAGACCCATTCCACACTCTAAGCTTGAAAGAGGCCAAAGCATACTTCACCTTTCTTCACTACTCTATACATGCCATATCCCATTGAAATTTCCTTGAAAAATCACAATTTTCCAAATCAAATTCTAAGATTATAGGCATTTTTAGGATGAAAATGTCATCTAGGAAATAAATTAAAAAGGTTAGAAACACTTACACATTAAAAGTTGGTTTTTAGCACCTTTTAGATGTACACTTAGTGAATCATTGAATTTCTTTGAGCTTTAAGGAATCCTATTGCTTTTAATTCCTTCACAATTCAATTCTCAGCATATTAACATGATTTTTAGTGGTAATTGGGAAGAGAAAAGCTTGTAAAAAGAAATAAAAATGGTGGATGGAAGGGAGGAGTGGCGTCATAATGGTGAAGGAAAGAATGAGGAGGAAAGAAAGGGTGGTGAGTGGCACTTGCCATGTGTCCACTTAGGTGTCACTAGGGGTTTTATATAGTGGCTGAGGTGGCATAGTGGGGTCACTTGCCAATTGAGCGTCCCGAAAAAGCTCAATTTTGTTATAAACTTTAAGGAAGTTTTAAAAATCATATAGACCTCATAAAATTTCCATGTTTATTTTAAAAATCCTTGATTAGTCCCATCTAAAGGCTCATAAAATTTCATAGCCAAATTCCACTAACTGGAAAGTTAACTAACTACCTCGACTTACATGTAAAGCTTAAAATTAAGAAAATTTGCAAACGACCTCAAAATTCAAAAATTCTTTCACCAATGGACTCAGGGGAATTTTTAACCTTTAGGGTATGGTATTTTTAGGTCTATTTCAACACATCTCAGGTCATTCCTAGCCTAATCCATCTAAGCTTACGGCCCACTAAATTAAAGCCTAAAATAATTTATCGATTTTGCTAAATTTTTAAATTAAGTTAATTTCATCATTTTATGGCCCCTCAAAGTTTCATGACTAGTACCCTTGCCTCGAGCCTTCTAAAGGTGATCTAGCACTCCGAGAGCACTTTTTAGCCTTAGTGGTGCTATTTACAGAGCCTCAACTTACGGGCATCACAATTCCTCTTTGGCTTACATACACATATCCATGGCTTATAAAAATCATAAAAAAATTCCATAGATGTCCAATTAAAAATCTATGAATATAGGAACCCTTAGAATGATGAAATCCCCTAGGAAATAAAATAAAAAGGGAAGAAACAATAACTTGAATTTTAACCACCTTTAATGGACATTCAAGCCTTTAATGATTTTTCTTGAGTTCTATACTTGTCTATGGCTTCCAAAACATTTGAAGACCACTTATTACTTATTAAGGTAATTTTTGGTGCAAGAA
>CANXYI011209035.1:0-16261 GCA_948208565.1 Hura crepitans
AAAGTGAATAGCAAACATACAAACTATGTAATGGTGGATGATGGGTTGTCAATTAATGTATATTCACTTAAGGCTGTGGCAGCATATGGAATTGAGGATTTGGTGATCTCCTAGTTTAAGCTTACCATTATGGCTTATGACAACACAAAGAGACAAGCATACGGGAATTTCAAGGTTAAAGTTAAAATAAGGGTAGTTGTGGATGATGTGGAATTCACAATACTCGATATACCTATGAATTTCTCTTTATTTTTGGGAAGACCATGGTTCCACAAGCTAAGGGTAGTTCCATCGACATTGCATCAGATGATCAAGATCCCCCATAATGGTGAGATTGTGACAATTGGAGCTATAAGGGAGAATCAAGTGTTAATGCTTGAGATAGCTAATCAAACGTTCAACGATTTCCATATTGTCAGAATCTTCTCAAAAAAAGAGGAAAACCCTAGGGTGGTGAACATGATAAAAAAGATGAACTATCTGCTTAGAGCCGGATTGGGGCGCACTTCAGAAGGTCCGATTTCAGTCATTCAACCTCAAAGATAGAAGGATTGAAAGGGATTGGGATACACAGTAGAGATGTTAGAATTAAAGAAAACCAGAAAAGATATCCCTCTCCTAGAAGAGAGTTTTGTTCTGGACGAAGGAAATGTAAGTTATTGTGGGGAATCTAAGCTGGCTATCATTGAGGGATGGGTTATACCAGGATTTAAGGTCTTCAGTGATGTATACAATTGGGCCACAAATGAAGTGAAAGCTATTTTAGATTTTTAGGATGAGGAAATTATGATTAACTTGACTGAGATGGATATTAGACATGAAGAAGAGATCCTGACTGATGCTATGCTTTAGGGGAAAGGGAAGACGAAGATGCAAGAAGAGAACTTACTTGAATGTTCTTGTGATAATTTATATGTACATGAACTTTTCAATGATGATGTACCTATTTCTTTCGTTAATAATGTGAACAATTTTGCTTATTTTTATGATGTCTCATCTAATTGTATCATGCATAATAATAACTATAACTCGTATAACATGTTTGATATTAATTCAATCAATATTACCTTGTTTAATCTTGGTATAGAGAAAATCCAAAAGAGATCTTAATTGCATCTGACGTAACTCCTGAAGAGATGAATAAATTTGAGAGAATGCTAAAAATATATGAAAAAGTCTTTGTTGGACCTACGAAGACATGCCCGGGGTGGATCGAAAAGTAGTGAAACATGCCATTTATATGTACCTGAAAGCAAAACCAATAAAATAGAAGCTATGATGGATGAAGCCAAAATGGGTAGAAAAGATAAAGGAAGAAGTACACAGGCAAGTGGAGGCCAAGTTTCTAGAAGAAGTACAGTATCCGACGTGGTTAGCTAATATGGTTCCTATTGCCAAGAAGGATGGAAAAGTCTAAATGTGTATAGATTATAGAGATCTGAATAAAGCTTGCCTAAAAGACTACTTCCCATTGCCTCATATAGATGTGTTGATTGACAGTGCCACGATGTGTAAGATGTATAGCTTTATGGATGGGATGCTAGCTATAATCAGATTCTAAATAGAATTACTGATAAGATAAAGACCTTTTTTTTATCATAGAATGAGGCACTTTTTGTTACAAGGTCATGGCTTTCGAGTTGAAAAACGCTGGGGCTACCTACCAAGGGATGGACACAAAGATTCTTAATGATTAGATTCATAAGGAAGTGGAAGTGTATGTTGACAACATGATGATCAAATCCTCTATGAGAGGACATTTTAAAGCCTTAAAGAAATTCTTCAAGAGAATAGATAAGTACAATCTTCATCTAAACCCAAAAAAGTGTGTCTTCAGTGTAATTTCAGGAAAGCTCCTAGGACATATTGCGAGTCAAAGAGCGATCGAGGTAGACCCTAATAAAGTTAAAGCAATTTGAGAAATACCGGTCCTAAGGAAAGAAAAAGAAATAAGGGGATTTTTAGGTAAGATCTAATACATTAGTAGGTTTATAGCTAAGCTCACCATATATGTGAGCCTATCTTCAATCTTCTCAGAAAGAACTAGCCAACTAAGTGGAATGAGGACTATTAGAAAGCTTTCAATACAATCAGGGAGTAGTTGTTGAATCCATCAGTTTTACAACTGTCAAGGATGAGAAACCATTAATCCTTTATTTTTCTATCGAAGAAAGTTTAATAGGGGCCATGATAGCATAAGAAGATGAGACAGACATTAAATTTGCAATTTATTACTTAAGTAAGAAATTTCTCCCTTACGAGGTCAAGTATGTAGAGGTGGAAAAGATTTGTTTAGCAATAGTATGGGCTTCAAAGAAATTGAGACATTATTTCTAGTCATACACTATATAGGCCGTTTCCAAGCACAATCAATTAAGGTATCTCCAATTGGCACTATCTTTAGTGGGCAGAATAAGTAAATGGCTCCTCTTGCTTCAGGAATTTGATATTTAGTACATAACAAGAAAAACCATAAAGGGCAAGCAGTTGCAGAATTTTTGGCTGATTATCCGTTAGAAGGTGAGCAGTTGGAGTTTGAATTCCTAGATGAAAACTTGAATCCAATTATAGCCTAGGGATGGCAAATGTACTTTGATGGAGCAGTAAACAACAAAGGTGTAGGAGTAGGAGTGATTTTAATAACCCCTAAAGGAGAAAAGTTGCCATTAGTGAAGAAGTTAAGATACAGAGTCACCAATAATAAGGCTGAATATGAAACCTACATATTCAGACTTGAAGCATTGTCATCTTTAGGTGCTAAAACTGTTAAGGTGTTTAGGGATTTGTCATTGGTGGTCTATCAAGCTAATAAAGAGTGGACCGTTCATGAGGAAAGGTTGATGCCTTATGTAGAATATCTGAAGTTAATTAGTGCGCAATTTGAAATATGTACTTTCCATCATGTTTTGAGGGATGAAAATTAGCTAGCAGAAGTGTTAGCTACCTTAGTTTCCATATGGGATAATCCAAAAAGGGTAATTATGAAACCAGTTATCATATCTAGTTTTGAAAAGCCTTGTTACGAGACAGCGTAAATCATAGAAGTAGAGCAAGAAAAAGACAAGCCTTGGTTTTATGATATCTAGAATTACTTAGAAAGTGGAAAGTTCTCGAGGAAACCATGGATAAGGATAAAGAGGTATTGAGAAAGTTCTCAACTCAGTTCATTAACAAAGATGGGGTCTTGTACAAAAGGCCAGTGAACGGTCTTCAGCTTCATTACTTAGAAGAGTGGGAGGCAGAAAAGGTTATGGAAGAGATATATGCACGTTCATGTGGTACTCATATAAATGGTTTAGAGTTAGCCAAAAAGATCATGTGCTAAGGATTCTTTTAGCTTACTATAGATCATGATTGCTTGAAATATGTGCAAGGATGCCACAAGTGCCAGTAGTATTGAGATCTAAAACATGTGTCAGTGTCTGAACTTTATAGCTTATCATCTCCTTAGCCATTTGCTAGATGGGAGATTGACATAGTGGGAGAGATACATCCGACAGCTTCAAACGGGCATCATTTAATTGTAGTGGCAATTGATTACTTCTTAAAATGGGTTGAAGTAGAATCTTTCAAGAAGTTAGGGGTAAGAGAAATGGCTAGATTCATAGAGAATAGTTTGATATGTAGGTATGGGGTTCTATACCATATAGTTTCAGATAACAGTGTCTAGTTTTAAGCAAAAACAAAGGCTCTCTTATAGAAATACAAAATTTAGCATCATAAATCTTCTCCCTATAGACCATAAGCCAATGGAGTAGTCGAAGTAGCAAATAAGAACCTCAAAAGGATTTTGGCCAAAATAGTTGTGACTTATAAAGACTGGGCAGATAAGCTTCCCTTTGCTCTGTGGGGGTATAGAACTACAATCCGACCTTTAACGGGTGCTACTTCATTCTCCTTAGTGTATGGGATAGATGCGGTGCTTCCAATAGAGGTTGAGCTATAGTCGTTGAGAGTGGCAATAGAGTCAGAGATTCCTAGGACCGCCTGGGTAGAACAAAGGTTTCAACAGTTGAATTTGTTAGATGAGAAGCAGTTAAGAGCTAATTATCACAATCAAGTTTACCAGAAAAGGATGGCATATGCCTTCAATAAAAGGGTGAAGGATCATAAATTGAAAGAAGGAGAGCTAGTCCTTAAGCAAATGAGACTAAGACTACCTGACCTAAGAGGTAAGTTCAAGCTAAATTGGGAAGGGCCATTCATCTTAAAGCTAATGTTACCGAAAGGTGCCACTATTCTTATAGATTGTGTTAGAAATGAACTAAGGGAACCTGTGAACATGGACAGGCTAAAAAGGTTCTATGCCTAAAGATGAATAAAAGGGAAAAAGAAGAGAAATAATAGCCCTATAGGTCGAAGATAGATAAATGGCGGCCTTGCTAAAAGTGGGCACCCCGATAGGGTGAAGACCAAAAAAAGGCATCCTATGCAAAAATTAGGAGTTGAGAGAAAATAGTCAATAAAAAAACTCTCACGAGCTAATTGATGACATGAGTTTAAGATGTGCTTAAGAACTCCCTTGATTAAATGAGGAAATATGTTGTTACATTAATGTCCAGTTGTGATTATCATAGATGCCAATATGATGTTGCTAGATAAGACCACTTTAATAAGCATGATTGAGCATTTTATAAACTAAATAAACACAACATTACATATAACAAACAAGAACAATAAAAAAGTAGAAAAGTCTCTTTGTGATCTATTCTTTTTAAGTTCTTTGTCTTTTGTTGTTGCTCTCATCATTCATCTTCAGCCAACGAGATCGATTGTCTTGAGAAAGACTGGTTACCCATACTTTATATGTGTTTGAGGTATGAAAGTTGCAAACAGCACTAGGCATAATGCTTGATTTCAAAGGTAACCGCTTCCATAGGTCATGATAACCAGAAATGAAGGTGATAGACATATCTTCTCCTCTAAAAGATAGTGGATGGGTTACAATCCTTTGGGTTTTGCCAAACTACCTCATGCAATGATCAAGAATGCAAAAGGTAACCTTGTGAAGGCTAGCTAGAGGAATATAGCTTGACGGACCACTGTACTGCACGAATTGCAAGCAAACCCATAGATTTCTAAAACTTATAGTGACATCCATTAGGGCACTCATCCATGAAACCCGTTGTTCAATGTCTATAAAGCAATGCATAACAACTCGAGATCATAAGTGTTTTAAGTTATAAGATCCAAAGACATGAGTTGGAGGATCGTCCAATAGGTGAAGCTTCTCTTACAACCAGACCTAAAAAATGTTGTTAGGAATGAAAACTTGTAGGGGCTTCCTAAGCAAAAGTCAAGTAGAGGATAGGGTAAAAACTCGCAGGGGTAGTCTATCCTTAAATTTCTGGTAGGAATGAGAACCCTCCGGGGCTTCCTAGGTAAAAGGTAGACTAAAGTATAGGGAAAAAACTTCTTCCCCGGAGGCAGTCTATTCTTAAAAAAAATTGAAGCAGAAGTAGGCTCCTATGAAAGAATTTAGCTTCTTCAGACTTCACAGCATCCAAGCCTAGAATTGTTTTAGCCAAGATTAGAGGAAAAAGATTCAGCCCTTTCTTTAAGTCTTTAAGCACACTAAATAGTTAATAATCTCTAGAATGGTCTTTAGCTGAAATCGTCAAATATTCGGGGAAAGCTTCAAGGGATAGAATGTCTGTATAACCTTCAGCATAATCCAATAATGCATTTGGAGGGATTGGCCCTTTTTGTGGGACCTATCTGGTAGCCAAGGATGGCAAAATGTTTAATATGTCAATAGCCTTATATGGGTAGTGAGGAATATAGGTTGGATAGCAAGGCAAAATATTAGATGAATAAGATGTGCCTAAAATCACAGCAAATTCCTCAGATAGAGGGCATATTTCTTGATGAAAAAATCAAAAGGCATGGAAACGTGGGTCCCAAAATCGAGTCGCTGCCTTGAGAAAAGTCTAGTCAAGCTGAACACTCTAAAGGAGTTTTAGCTTATTGAAAGGAGTCGAGGTGGGAACTACCTATATAGAAGGGAGATCAAGAATTTTATAGAGCCCTTTGAGGAATTCATCACTCATTGTTGCAAGAAAAAAGAGAAAACCCAAGTAGTACAAAGATCTATGCATGCATTAGGGTACTTATAGCTCCAAGAAGTGACAAAAGAGCATTATAGTCAAAGATAAGTGTTTTTAGTTAGAAAATGAGCATTTTTAGATTGAAAATGGCTGTTTTGAGCAAAAACAGGCATTTTGTGTTTCAGCCCAAAATGGCCATTTTAGGGCCTCAAAATAAATGTTTACGATTGAGAAAATGGCTGTTTTCTCCTCTAAAAATGGCTGTTTTCATGGCCCAAAATGCTCGTTTTAGAGAGTCAAAACACCCATTTTCACGCTACTATAAAAGCTATATTTTTTTTATTTTTGTCATTTTCTTACTTTTTTTTATAATCTTTGCATTTAAGCACTACATATATACACACATACACCATGACACCTCATCAATAGAGCCATTCGCGCTGTCAACTTGTACCGAAACATGTAGCCATACTAGGTTAGCTTGTTGATAAGGAAATAGAGCGATATAAATGACTGGCCACTATCACACAAATGGGGAGCCGTTACATGCGCACCTAGACATTACAAGACCTAGACATTTTAGACCGAGTGGATGAGTTACTTGACCAGGTGGGGTGGTAAGAGTTCTACTTATTATGTTGTGCCACTTACTTGATTGTCACACTAGAATTCCTCAGAACCTTTTGATTTCAGCAGGCTTGGCTGAATGATGTCTTCGCTATTCATTTTGCTGTAATGGGAAATAGATACAACATCTCCTTCCTACGATTTACAGATCTATTACAACTGCCAATAGATAGGGATACAGAAGTTCCTAAGAGCTTAGATGAGCATTAGGGGATTATTGGTCAGCCCGACACCATCTACAATGCTAGCCAAACCAAGGCATCTACCATACGAGACCCAATTCATTGATACTTACATCGAGTGTCATCCCTCAGTTATCTTGGATGCATTGATAGTTATGATCAGTTAAACCAGACCGAGTTATATGGGCTCTGGGCCATAGAGCACAGTATTCGTTTCAACCTTTCATGGACCATCTTAGAGTGTCTACACCGTGCCAGCCAATTCCCAAGCAAAGGAATCATTGTTGGAGGAGTTGTAACTGCCTTATTGCTCGGGTTAGGCATTTTAAAGCAGCATCTAGGTCAGTCTCTTCAACAATAGTTATAGGTTAACTAAGACACTTGCATTGCCATTGGGATTGCAAAGCTTGATTCCTGAGCACCCGCTAGCTACAGATTGCTGATAGAGGCTAAGTTAAACCAGTTGGCAGGAGACCCATTAGGCGAGGATGGTCAGTTTGCACTTGATCTTGAGGAGCTTCTGGAGACTGACCTAGCTCTTGAGAGACTAGCAGACCAATGGGATAGGTCTATCTTTTTTAGCACTACAACCTTAGCCATCAATCGAGTCTCTCTTTTAGGGCTTACAAACTTAGATGGTAGAGTAGTTTTAGTGCAACCAAGCTGACTTGAGCATGAGAATCGAGGAGTTCGAGTGGTAGACTGCATAGAAACTGGAGGTAATAGAAACAAAGATCCAGATGTTAAGAGATCAGAGATAGCCATCAGCCTCTTAGCCTTTACTCTATCTTTCCTTTACTTTATTTTGTTGCACTTATCTATTTATAGTAGTTTAGGACATAAAGATTTGTATTCAAAAATGTTAACTTATAAAGTTGACATATTTTTTGCTCGCTACTTTTTATCAATACATGAACATACTAATAAAATAAATACCTACTAAATAATGACAATAAAAAAAGAGAAGAAGAAGAGAGAGAAAAGAAAAAGAAGAAGAAGAAAAAAAGAGATACACAAAACTAAATAAAAAGATAAGTGAAATAAAAAACAAAAAGAAAAAAAGAGATAAGAGAACCACAAAAAAGGGAGATAAAAGAGACAAGAGAAAAAGAAGAGAGAAGAAAAAGAAAAAAAGAAGAAGAAAAGAGAAGAAGCAAAAGAGAAATATGTATGCACTCACACACACAGCATGCATCCATATTATAATTGACCTCTGATGAACTAACATGTTTTACCTCATGTTTTCACACAGGGGGCAACCTAAATTTTAGCCTTCAAGAGAACTCAGGTGTAGCATCCTAGCAATACCTGAGCTAACTTGTCTTTAGGTGCAGCATCCTAGCACTGCCTGAATTAATCAAACCAAACCAACCCTGGGTGTAGCATCTTAGCACTGCCTAGGTCAAATCAAACTTATCTTCAGGTGTAGTTTCAGAGCACTTCTTGAATCGATTAAATCAAATCAACCATTGAGTGTAGCCTCCTAGCACTGCCTAACTTCTGAGAGGAGAGATAAGAGGAGAGGAGAGAGGAAAAGAGAGAGGAGAGGGAGAGAAGAGCAAAGAGGAGAGGAAAAGAAAGAAAAGAGAGAGAGAGAGAGAAGGGACAACCCAGACTTGGCCTTTTCGAGAGATTTTTTAGGTGCAACATCCTAGCTTTGCCTGAATTAACTCAACCCTAGGTGCAATGTCCTGGTGCTATCTAGACCACACTGACTTTGGTCTCGGCGTGTCTTACAGAGAGATTGCTCTCGAGGTATGTGTCCCTATCCTTATTGAACTTTAAGTCACCTCACATACTCTGTAGTCACCTCCCTAAAGTTAGGGGGCAATTGTAGACACTGGGTTTTGGGGGCTTTTAGGTTCGGTTTGCCTAATGATGATGAAAAGAAAAAAAATCCCAAAAATGGATTTTTCACATTCGGACTAAAAGATCTCAAAACTTTTTCTAAAAAAAATCGAAAACAGCCATTTTGATAGTTTTGGCCCAAAATGGCCAACACGTCCGTTTTGGCTTCAAAAAAAGGCTGTTTGGGCTGTTCGGCCAAAACTAGCCATTTTCATATGTGAAACGGCCAAAATGGCCATTTGGCCTTTGGAAATGGCCGTTACTAAGCCCAAAACACTCGTTTGCATCCCGAAAATGCTCGTTTTATGCCTCGGGGTTCATGCATAAAACCAATTAGGTCATTTTGAGCCAAGGTTGGTTAATTTGAGAAGAGAGAAAATATTCTAGAGAGACAAAAATAGAAAATACAAAAAATATTATTTTCACACTATATTTTGGATTTTTTTCAAGATTCAAGCATCGTTTTTTAATTCGACTTGAGATCTTTCTAAAGGTAAATATACCAGTGTGTTGATCGACTAGTTTTCCATCCATTTTTCATTTTTCTTTTCTGCATTTTATCCATTAACTAGTTAGATGTGGTAAATTATTTATGCCATATTTTTTTTGTATTTGTGAGATTGCTTGTTTTCGTTTAATTTTTGTCCATGCTTTTATTTTTTTTTTACTTTGCATAAAAAATACTATTTTTGGGCATTTGGGCTGATTTTATTTTTCTTTTTTTGCATTATCCCTCTGCTAGTTAGATGTGCTAATTTATTTGGGCCATATTTTATATTTTTGTGACCGTCTATTTTTTCATATCTATCTTTTTATTTTTGATTTGCATCAAAAATATTATTTTTGGTTGTTTGGGTTGATTTTATTTTTCTTTTTGCATTATTCATTTACCGGTTAGATGTGATAATTTATTTATATGATATTCTATATTTTTTTTTGCACTTGTTTATTTTTATTTAATTTTTGTTTATTTTTTCTATTTTTCATTCGCATGCTAATATATTATTTTTGTTGTTGTGATGCCTGATTATTGTTATTTTTTCCTATTATTTAGTAGATTGTATTTTAGGCATTCCAAAATGTAATTATTTATTTTTTTATTCGATTAGATTGTATTTTAGGTAATTGCCTTTTTTTTATTTTTCCATCGAATTATTTCTCTATATATTCCGTGAATGCTATAATAAATTAGGAAAATAATTTTTCATGTGAATGGAAAAATAACCAAAGTATTTTTATTTAATTAATTGGTGTTTTATTAATAAAATGGGTTTGATTTTTCTTAATAAAAGTCATAATAAAATTATTTTCTAAAAATTAACATGTGAAAACCAAAGTTCTCAAATTAAATACATTACCTAATTTATGTATGATACGTCCAATTTCGATCCTGAAATATTCCATGAACACCGAATTAGGTAAAAAAATGGTTTTACACGTTAAATAGAAATAATAATCAAAATCATATTTTTACCCAATAAATTGGTGTTTTGCTAATAAAATAAGTTTCGATTCTTTCTCAATAAAATTTACAACAATAACATTCATTTTTCCAAATTGACCTTTGAGAACCAAAGTTCTCAAACCATTCTTCCAAATAAAAGTCATTACAATGAAATTCATTTTTCTAAATTGACCTTTGAGAACCAAAGTTCTCAAACCATTCTTCTAAATAAAAGTCATTACTATAAAATTCATTTTTCCAAATTGACCTTTGAGAACCAAAGTTCTTAAACCATTCTTCTAAATAAAAGTTATTACAATAAAATTCATTTTTCTAAATTGACCTTTGAGAACCAAAGTTCTCAAACCCACTATTTGATTTAACAAAAAAAATTATTATAATAAAATCCATTTTCTAAAATTGGCATGAGAGAACCAAAGTTCTTGAAACAATCAATTGCTTAATTTCATGTATATTATTTCGATTCCAAGCACCTATTTATTTTTCTATAAATGTATTCTGCAATTCCTTCTATGTGAATATGTGATTTACTTTAATTGTAAAATATCTCTTGAGAAAAGGAATAGTATCATAAATTCAAAACGAATTTTCATATTAATTTGAGGTATAAATAAGAGTAGGGTTCTGAATTGCTCTGGTTTTGGCCCTACAAGGTATTTCCCAACTCTGTCGGGTGGCGACTCCTACCTTATGGTGCCCAACTTGCACCCCCTAGGACAATAAAAAAGGGCGGCCCTAGATTCCTTTAGCTTCCTTCTCATCTTTTGAGACTCGAGGAGTGGGGCCTAAGTTGAGTTTTTAGCTACTTCAGTTTGATCATTCTTAGGAAAATAAAAGGGACGTGAACACCCACCTTGACATGTCAAAGGCGGTCCCAACAATCCCGAACCATTCTAATTTTTAAACAAATTTTCCATATCTATGTTGTTACTCATTTAGGCTCTCCTTATGTGTTATTAATTACAAAATCATATTAAAGGTAACTTATTCTTGTTTTGGCATTATTAAAAATTGATTAAACTAGAAATATTATGTTATTTTCCATATTTTGGTGATTAAACGCAAAGTCACATACATTAACCACTCACTCATGTCATGCATCATCATTATATGCTTATATACATATAATAAACATCTCATGATCCATTTCTAACATGTGATCATGTATCTTTCATGACATGCTCATTTTAAAGCATATACATATATTAGAAGCCAATAAAGCCATTTAGCCATTACATTTGCACACACATTTGTGCTATGTTCTTATTTCGTACCTTAATCACTTTCATCTATAAACATTCATGCTCACAATTGCACATCTCATTCAGCCAAGGCATAACAAGTATTAATGTGTGCTTCTACCTAATATCTCATATATGTCATCTCATTATACTATAAAATGCATAAAGTTAAACATTTAACTAAATGATGCATACTTACATGCAAACATACATATATGTTACATTCACACTTCCATCCTTACATACATTCATGCATACATCATGCTTCATGTCTCATCTCATGCTTATATTGTACAAAAGCATTCATAAGCCATCAATTATGCTTGTTCAAATACATTACATGATGTATACCTATAAACATACTCCAGTGGCCATTTGACCATTTGGTTACCCACACATTCTCATGGTATAAATCCATTATGAACTATCATGCCACGTGCTTATAAAACATAATTCATTAACCCATATCAATATGTGATCATTTGTATGCATCTTACACCATAAACAGATGCACACACCCTCATGATTATTTGGCCATTATTCCATACCATACTCAAGCATACTTTCTTTCATCATTTAACATATATACAAGTTATATATATCATCAAACATTATGATTTGCATGCCAAATAAGCACACATATAACTATTTTTTCATAAGTATACATATACATACATTAGGCACAAGCTAGGGCATACAAGAATTGTATAAGATAGATCGATTACACATACCTATCATGTCTAAAATACAATATAGAGCTCATCTAAGCCTTCGTCTTCCCCTTATCATGGGCTCATTTTGTTTCGGTAACTACTAAGAATAGACTTGATAAACAAAAATCTGTATAAAATCAAAGGAAGTTTAAAACATAAAACCAAAAGCATAGACACACTCTTGGGCACCTAAGGAACATGGGAAAAATTTTAGGTCTTAGAAAAACTTACCTGAACTAATGTTGGTCTCTATTCACTTGGGGTTTGAACCGTTCTTTTTTTTTATTTTCTCATGCAAATCAAGGTGGAATTGAGCTTATAGAGTCATGAAGGTGCGAACTTCAGTCTTGAATAAAAGAAATTGGGTGAAAATTGAAGTTGAGTGAGCCAAAAATGGCTTTTCTTGCCTTCTTTAAGCCATCAGCTTGTGGTCTTAAAGAGGAAGATGATATCTTCTCTCTTTTGACCACAAGTTAACCTTATATAGTCTTTTTTTTCTTTTCTTTAACATTTTCTTACCCCAATTTCTTTCTTTTGAGACCTCATAAATATCCCTCTATTAGCCCTCAAAAGCCCATAACAATGTGTGCTTAAAAATGACAAAAAATAGATTATAAAGGCAATATTTAACATAACTCGATTTTAGTAAAAATACTTCCTGATCTCTAAAAATTCCAATTTTAGCACCAACATGCTAATTAAAATTTTTGAGTATCAAGTTATATTAATCTTGGAATTGTCTGACTAACTTTAAAAATATTTTATAGTTCAGTTTTGCCTTGGTCATTATTTAAAAGACACTGCTATAAAAACTTTTTTAGCATTTTTAACCAACTAAACAACTTCTAATTGGTTTCAAACTTTGCCCAAAATTATTTTATGATTAATACTTCCATTTGATAGCTTCAGTGTATCCTAGGTCTCGAGAACACTATTTATCTCAAAAAAGTACTCTTTACAATAGTCGAGATTTTTAGGCCATTACATTACTTCCCCTCTTAAAAGAAATGTTGTCCTCAACATTACCTGGCTTAAAAAGTTGAGGGTATTGTTCCTACATCTATGCTTCCATTTCCCACATCACCTTTTCAGTCCCATGGTGCTTTTAAGCAACCGTCACTAATGGAACTATCTTGTTACGCAACTCCTTGACCTCTCTAGCTAGGATCCTGACTAATTCTTCTTTATATGATAGGTCTGATCTCACCTTAACCTCTCCCACTGACAAAACATGTGTTGGGTCTAATCTATACCTTTTAAGCATAGATACATGAAAATATCATGAATTTATTAATGTTTAGGTGGTAGTGCTAGTCAATAGGCTACTAGTCCCACACATTCTATCACTTTGTATGGCCCAATAAACCTCAAACTTAGCTTTCCTTTCTTGCCAAACCTCAAAACTTTCTCCCAAGGTGACACCTTGGGAGATACCTTTTCTCTCACTTAGAATTACACATCTTTCCTCTTGAGATCAACATAAGACTTTTGTCTGTCAGAAGTTGCCTTATCCTTGATGATTTTTACCTTTTCCTCAGCATCTTTGATCAAATCTGGTCCTATGAGCTTGGTTTCATTGATCTCATTCTAGCATAAAGGTGTTCTGCACTTTTTTCCATACAATACTGCATAAGGAGTCTTTCCTAGACTCGCTTGGTGGTTGTTGTTGTAGGCAAACTCTGCTAATGAGAGATAGCGATCCTAGCTACCTTTGAACTTGATGGCACAACTTCTCAACATGTCTTCAAGCACCTGATAAGGATGCTTTATCATAAACAGAACATCATACATATCTTAACATCAAATCACTCAAGTATTAGAAGATTACTTGAATGACTCTTTTTGACTAACCGTCAATTTATGGATAGAACATAGTACTAAAACTTAATCGAGTACCCAAAGCATTGTGAAGCTTTTTTTAAAACCTCGATGTGAACCGTGGGTCCCTATCTAATACGATTGAAGATGGCACTCCATGTAGCCTAACTATCTTAACTATGATAACTCAGTAAGCTTTTCTATAGAATATTCCATCCCTACTAGTATGAAATGAGCTATCTTTGTAAGACAATCTACCGTAACCCATACTAAATCACACTTGTTCCTTGTCATAGGCAACCCAACCATGAAGTCCATAGTAGTTCTATCCCATTTTTATTCTAGAATTGCTATAGGATATATCAAACTAGATGCTGCCTTCACTTGTTAACAAGTAATGCACTTAGTCACAAACTCTACTACATCTCTCTTTATACCAAGCCACTAATAAGACAACTTCAAATGTTGATACATCTTCATGCTACCAGGATGCATAGCATAAGGAGTATTGTGAGCCTCATATAGAATTTATTTCTTTAACTCTTTAACATTTAGAACATAGATCTTATTATGGTAATACAAATTACCTTCACTCTTTATCTTATACTCTATAGGCTTCCCCTTTTCGATGGCACTTACCATGCTCATTAACCTGTGATTATCCTTCTAACTATCTTTAACTTGCTGGAGCAAACTAGGCTTGACTTGTATCTTTGCCAATAAAATATTATGAGGCATAAACTAAAACCTAACATTAATGGCTCTCATAGCTATCATGAATTTCCTGCTAAGAGCATTAGCTATTACATTGGCTTTGTCAAGATGATAATTGATCAAATAGTCATAGTCCTTAATCAACTCTATCCATCATCTTTACCTCAAGTTCAACTCTTTCTATGTTGGAAGATACTTCAAACTCTTGTGATCCGTATATATGTAACAGTTCTCACCATAGAGATAATCTCTATATATTTAATGCGAACACTATTGCCATAAGCTCCATATCATGAGTAGGGTAGTTTTTCTCACATGGCTTTAACTGCCTAGAAGCATAGGCAACCACCTTACCCTTTTACATTAGAACACATCCCAACCCATTATGTGAAGCATCATTGTAAATGTGAAGTCTTTCATAGAAACCAGCTGAATAAGAATTGATGCTTCTATCAACATTACCTTTAACTTGTCAAAGCTTTCTTGACATCTATCATCCTAGACAAACTTGACATCTTTCCTTAATAGACGAGTTATAGGTGCTATTATTAAGGAGAATCCCTTCACAAACTATCTATAATATCCTATTAGATAAAGAAAACTCCTTATATCTATAGTGTTCCTAGGTGGCTTCCACTTCATAACTTCTTTTATCTTACTAGGATAAACTCAAATCCCTTCTGCAGAAGCAATGTGTCTAAGAAAAGACACCTCACTAAGCCAAAATGCACACTTGTTAAGCTTAGCATATGACTTCTCATCTCTTAAAACCTATAGAATCATCCTAAGATACTGCTCATAATCCTCTTTACTCTTGGAGAAAACCAAGATATCATCGATGAAGACAACCACAATCTGGTCCAAGAAAGGTTAAAACACCCTATTGCTCAGGTCCATAAAAGCCGTAGAGGCATTGGTAAACCCAAATGGCATTACTAAAAACTCATAGTGGCCATATCTTATTTTGAATGCTATCTTCACCACATCAGACTCTTTTACTCTCAATTGATAGTAACTAGACCTTATATCAATCTTAGAGAACACTCCCACAACCTTAAGTTGATAAAAAAAAAGTTATTAATTTGTGGTAATGGATACTTGTTCTTGATGGTCACTTTGTTCAGTTGGCAATAATCCGCACACAACTGAAGAGAACCATCCTTCTTCTTCACAAACAACACTAGTGCTCCCTAAGGTGAAACACTAGGCTTAATGAAACCCTTATCAAGTAGCTCTTAAAGCAAAATCTTCTACTCCTTTAACTCAGTCGGTGCCTTTTGATAAGGTGTTATCGATACCAAAGCAGCGCCAGGTAACATCTCTATACTAAACTCGAGTTCCCATTCTAAAGGCAAATTGGGAAACTTTTCTAGAAATACATCTACAAACTCTAACACTTCTAGTATACAATTAGCATCCAACTCTCCACTGCGGGTATTAAACACATGAGCTAGAAAGTCTTGACAACCTTTCTTTAATAGACGCCTTGCTATCACTACCGAGATCACATTGGACAAAAAGTATGTCCTCTTGCCCACTATTATAATCTTAGCCCCATCTTCAGCCTTGAGAGTCAACCTCTTTAACTTGTAATCTATTATTACTT
>CANXYI011209100.1:0-13227 GCA_948208565.1 Hura crepitans
TAGCTTTTAATTGATCTTTGATAATCTTGACCTTTACCTTTGTATCCCTGATCAAGTCAGGTCTTATCAATTTATTTCACTCAGTTCACTCTAGTATTATGAGGTTCTACAATTTCTCCCATACAAAGCCTCATATAGTGCTGTTCCTAAACTCGATTGATGGCTATTGTTATATGAAAATTCTACCAAAGATAGCTATTAATCCTAGCTACCTTTAAATTTAATGGCATAGCTTTTTAACACGTCCTTTAACACCTATATAACCGACTCCAATTGGCCATCTATTTATGGATAGAATGCCATACTGAATGTGAGTTGAGTACCAAAGGCATCATATAGTTTCTTCTAAAATCTAGATATGAACCTTAGGTCCTAATTTGACATAACAAAAGCTAGCACTCTATGTAGCCTCACAACCTCATCAATGTATAGCTATGCAAGCTTTTCTAGAGAGTAATCCATTCATACTATGATAAAGTGTGCTATCTTTGTCAACCATTCAATAATTACCCATACTGTGTTACATTTATTCTTGGTTATAAGTAGTCCAACTATAAAGTCCATCGTGACTCTCTCCCATTTCCACTTTAGTATTGCTATAGGGTGAAGCAATCTAGTAGAAACTAGATGTTTAGCTTTCAGTTATTAATAGGTGAGAAATCTAGTCATATACTCAGCTATATCCCTTTTCATTCTAAGCCACCAGTTATAAGGCTTCAAATCATGATACATTTTTATACTTTTGAGATGCATGGCATATAGAGAGTTATGGCCTTTTACAAAATTAGTCTCTTAATATCCTCTCTATATTGCATGCACAGTAAATAACACAGACATCCATTTGCTTTTATCTCATTTTCAATAGGCTTCCCCTCTTTAAACAAATCCATTATGTGTGTGAGTTGACTATCATCTTTTTTAGCCTCTTTCACTTGTTAAGTCAAGTTAGGTTTCACTTGTAATTCTACTAACAAGGCTCTATCATTTAAGTACTACAAATGAACATTCACCACTCTCAAGGCACATAAGAAATTCTGAATCAATATATTAGCTACCACATTTACTTTGCTTGGATGAGAGTCGATCAAGTAATCATAATCCTTGATCAGTTCCATCTATCTTTACTGCCTCTTATTCAACTCATTTTGGGTAAGTAAGTATTTCAAAATCTTATGTTCTGTATACATATAATATCTTTCACCATAAAGGTAATGCCTTCATATTTTGAAGGAAAAAATAATGGCTACTAGTTCTAAATCATGAGTCTAATAATCCCTTTCATGTGGCTTTAATTGCTTGGATGCATAAGCCACTACCTTACCATCCTGCATCAATGCACACTCGAGTCTATTATGAGAAGCATCACTGTAAATGACAAAGTTCTTCCCTAACTTCATTGTGTGAGAATGGTAGCTTCTATCAATATAGCTTTCAATTTGTTAAAGCTCTTTTGACATTTATTATCCCATACAAATTTCACATCCTTCTTAAATAGAAGCGTCATAAGAGCAAGAATCATTGAGAACCCTTTGACGAACTATCTATAATAATCAGCTAATCCTAAGAAGCTCCTAATTTTAGTCACATTCCTTAGAGGTTTCCACTCCAATATAGCATTGATTTTACTTAGGTCTACCCTAATCCCATCAACTGAGGCAATATGTCCTAGAAAGCCTACTTCATTCAGCCAAAACTCACACTTGCTCAATTTGGCATAAATTTGCTTTTCTCTTAGGGTCTATAATACCAACCTAAGATGTTGTTCATACTCCTCTCTAGTCTTAGAATACACCAAGATGCCATTAATGAACACCACTACAAACTGATCAAGTATAGCCTGAATATCCAATTCATTAGGTCCTTGAATGTAGCTTAGGCATTGGTTAGTCTAAAAGGCAATCCTAAGAACTTATGATCCTTATACCTACTATAAAAGGTTATTTTAGCACATCAACTTCCTTTATCCTGAGTTTATGATACTTATATCTTAGGTCAATTTTTGAGAAAACACCGGATCCTCTAAGTTGATCAAATAAGTCATTGATCCTAGGTACTCTATATTTATTCTTGATAATCACTTTGTTGAGCTGTCTATAGCCTACATATAGCCATAAGGAACCATTCTTCTTTTTCATGAACAAGAATAGTGCTCCCCCATAGTAAAACACAAGGTCTGATAAACCTTTTATCTAGTAACTCTTATAATTGCACCTTCAGTTCTTTTAATTTTGTAGGTGTCATTTTGTAAGGAGCTTTTACTATTGGCATCATGCCTAGGTACACCTCAATAGCAAATTTAATCTCACACTTAGGTGGTAACCTTGACAACTCATCTAGGAAGACATCTATGAATTCTGCCACTACTATATTTGGCTAACATCAGGTCCTGGCTTTTAAGTATCAGCTATATGTGCCAAATATGCTTGGCAACCCTTCTGGATCATTCATCTAGCTATTACTACAAAGATAATATTGGACAAGAAATCTGTTCTTTCACCAACTACTATAATTTCATCCCCATCTGCTATTTAGAGGGTAAGTCTCTTCTGTCTATAGTCCACCATGGCATGGTGTCTGGATAATGAATAAATACCTAGAATGATGTCAATTCATTGAAAGGTAACTCGATAAGATTCACTAGAAAGATGTATCCTTAGACAATTAAGGGACAATTCTTATATATTCTATCCACTATCACATATTGTACTATAGGATTATTAACCATATTTCTATATCTAAAAGCTCTAATTATAACCCTCTGTCTTATGTTACCATGGTGCAAACATAAGAATATGTGGATCCTAGGTCAACTAATGCCAAAATAGGTGAATCAAGAAAATAGAATGTACCAGCAATGACATATGGGGACTATATCTCCTCTTAGGTTCTAATGGCATACTGGTGTGCTAAAGCCGGAGCCTTTATCCTCTAACTCAACTCTGATCTAGGCCTCTAACTCTCTCCAGTTTTATCCCCCTTATTCTCCTTTTGACTCTTAATGGGTGTTGGTGATAAAGCCAAGAATTGTACAGAGTCTTCAACTCTTAGTGGATAATCATTCTGGTAATAGCCCTAGGCCCTTCTTCTATAGCATGCACCTAGGACAGATTTCTAACAAATACCTCCATGTCTCCTCCCACATGTGCCACAGACAGGCAATATACTCCTAACTGTGAAAACTAGTGTACTAGTAGTTAGCCTCTGCTATCGAGGTGTAAATTGCCCTGCTAGCCCAGATTTTCTGAGTTAGGGCTAATTTTTGTGATGGTTGCCTATCGAAGCTTCCCTTTTGCTTATTGCCTACTTTTAGGCAAAACTTATAACCCCTAAGAAATCTCAATGTTATAAATAGTATTTCCCGAGACATGAATAGTATTTCTCGAGGTTGGGTTACACTAATCTTACTAAATAGAAATATTAATCATAACATAATTTTGGGTGAAATTTGAAGCAAAAATGAAGTCATTTAGATGGTTAAAAATGATAGTTAAGTTTTATAGAAGTGTCACGTAAATAGTGACCTAGTTTTAGCTGAAGCATAAAATATTCAAATTTTGATCAAAAAATTTTGAGATCAATACAACTTAATACTCAAATATTCCAAATAATCCATCAGCACTGGAATTAGAATTTTTGGATATGAAAAAGTATTTTTACTAAATTGAGTAAAGTTAAAAAGTTACATTTTAATTGATTTTTTCACAATTTTTAAAGGCTTATGGGACATGGGTTAAATGAATTTTTTAGGGTTAATTGAGGGAAAGAAAAAGGGGTTCAGTTTTCAAAAAGACAAGAAGAGAGGAAATTAGCTTAATTAATTTTACCCATATATATATATATATATATGGTCAAATGGGGTTTTATTTGAGTCAACTTATGAATAATGTCATCACTTACCTCTCTCCCTTTTCTCTTAAAGCCGATACTCTATAGTGGTTAACCCCATTGATTTTCTTCCTTCCACTAAATTAAGCCCCAAATTCACTAATTAATCAATAGGTGAAAGCCTTTATCACCTCTAGACACTGGGTTTAGCAAGAGATCATAGAAAAACTAAAGGAAATTCATGATTTTGGATCTCGATGAATAGTAACCCCATTTGATTCAAGTAAGTTTTTTCGAGTTTTGATGCTTTTCCCATGTTCCTTAGGTTTCTAAGAGTATATTTATGTTGTCGATTTTGATTTTAAAGGTTGTTTGATTTTATACAAATTTTTACAAAATGTGTCTATATTTGATAGTTGACTCAGGTAGCAATTGGAAGGATAAGGGGAAAAAAAGGCATGAACAAGCTCAATGTTGTCTTTTGAACTCATTGTAAGTGTAATTAGGAAAATTTAATATGTGTGTGTGATGTGTACAGAAGTGTGATATTTGGCCATAAATGAGCATTTATGCATTGCTACGTTGTTAAGTGAGTGATAAATTGTGATTATAATGCTTGAGATGTGTTGAAATAAAGGTGAATGTGTGTTGGAGGTTATGGCTAAAAGGTCTAAGTTAAGCACATGTATGTGATTTATGTAACATATATGTATACTGAGTGATTAGCTAATGTGATGATGATATTTGATCACATGCATATGTTAAATGATGATGAATATGGTTAAATACACATGATAGAGGCATAATGTATGATGCTCAACTGATAGCATGGGGTAAGTATGCATGTTTGATCATGTTCATTAATGCATGATGGAATGTATGCACGTGAATGTTAATGAGTAATGTGAAATCATGTTAAAGTGTATGGAACCTATCAAAAAAGGTATTATATGTATATGCATAAGTTATGGCCGAATGGCTTAGGAACTAGATATGTGTGTGTGTGTGTGTATGTTGAATTATGCATGAACAAGAAGAGGAAATTATTATAAATGTGGTCATATGGTTAAGTGTATGATGTAATGTGCATAAGAATGTTTGTAGGTAACATGTAAGCTTGGGTTGTGCTACGGCCGAATGAGATGCCATATATAATTATGGTATTAAGACCATGTGACATTTTATTTGTGCACATTGGAATGACAATGTGGTATGTTTAAGGGGCTTATGGTTGAAACTTGCATAAATCGCGTGAAGTAATGATATTCATGAATATGTGACCAAAATGAGTATGTTGATTATGAGAAAGAATATATAGACATGATTTATATTGATATCCTAAGTGATATATGATCATGTTGTGTAACATGTATATATAAGCTTATGAAAACATACTAGGATATGTATATTTATGTATGGTGAATGTATACGGTGAAACATAATGGAAGCATAAAGAATAATAGTTTTCCAATTGGTTATTTGTTTTCCTAAACATCCTTGAAAGTTTAGTTTAAGCTACTTAAAATGTTGAAATCAAGAAAAATAAAATATGGTGATTAGCCCATACTAGTTAACAACCTAAATTGGATAGGTTGACTGGTCAACTAGGGGTTTAGTAACTACTAGGGTACTTTAGTGCCTCATTATGACCTTCGAGTCTAGAATTAAGGGCTTTTATGGTTTGTGGCCCAATGTCCCCATTATCCAGCATAGTCAAGTGTTTCCTTATATATAGGCAATAAAACACGTAATTGATGTAATTCATTAAAAATGTTAATGTTGAAACTTAATAATGCTTATAGATGTTGTTTATAATGATAAGCATGTTTATGAGGTTAAGCTATATGTAAGCTTTTTGCTTGATTAAAATCACATTCTATGCATAAATGTATATGATTGTACTGTTATTACATACACATGAGTGTGATTATGTAAGCACTTAAATTTCCTTAATTACACTGCTAGGTGAGATTGCTTAGCATATCATTTTATTCGTGATGTGTAGGTTGAAGGACCAAATTAGTGTCAAAGCCTCATAATTGTTGTAGATGTTGTTTTCTTATGCAGGTTATTATTCATTTTGGGATAGTGTCCCGGTACAACCATTAAGCTATTGGATTTTTGACACGAGGATTCCCATATTGATTTTAACATGTTAAATGAATTTTTATTTATCTAAGAAAAAAATTTTAAGACTTTAAATTTCTAATGAAGTCTATTTTTAAAATATTTTAATTTGTTTGGATTTTTAAGTAATAGTAAAAGGTTAAGTAGTTCAGATAGCACGTTTGTGTGTACGCTTTTTATTCAAGTTCGGTGATCAGATCAAGTAAAAGGTGTCACAAAACTAGCTTAACCAACAATGAAATATCTCTTTTTTGGAAGTTATCCCTTATTTCCTTCAATATATCTTTAACTGTGTAGGTTGCAATGACCATGGGAGCAAATTCTCTAATCTTACTCATAGCTACTTATAGCTTGATGTTAGTATCGAGGCCCTTCTTGAACCTCTTGCTCCTCTTTTCTTCAGTGGGCATAATCTCTATCATGTATCTACTTAGCAAACTCTTTTTTACACTCTAATATAAGCCATCCCTTTTATTTCAAGTCAAAGAACTATTGTCTCTTCTTTCTTAGGTAATACTCTGTAATTACCCCTTCCTAAACTCTTGTAGAAAGAAGTTTCAGGTTAAGTTTGTTAGAGCTTTATGCTTTGTAACTATTCTCCACTAGTGATATGCCTCTTTCTATAGTAGCAAGGTGGCACAAATCAAATTCTTCTTTTGGAGTGTATTTTAGTTGCTCTAGAATCCGATCAATTCTTTTAAGCTAATATTCTATTGTGGTTGAATCATCTTTGTCTGTCCTTAAGAAATCTATAGCTCCCATCTTCTTTACTCACTCTAGGTATGCCTTCTGGAGAGCTTAAGGTGGTTTTGGTGGTGGCACTAGTGGTGGAGGTGGGGTAACTACTAAAACAACTTATCTAAATACTTCCACCATCTGTTGTAGTAGTGTGGGTTATGCTAGTGCCAACTACATCATTGGGTATTAGAGTTTTTAAACTCGTCAGCTCATGGACAGTTATAGGATCATAGCTCTCTACCATCTCCTCCTCACTAGCTAGTGGTCTTGGTTCACTCATCTTTAATCTATATTATAAACAAACATCAGCCTTAAGTAGTACACTATCATAGGATGTATATATATCAAACCCTATGGCACTCATATATATCCTGATGCACCTATGAACACCTAAACCTTGCTCTGATACCAGTTAATGTGACATCTTTCACTCAACCCAATAACTGGATCCAAATGAGAGATGACACATTATGACACCCTTTACCCGAACTGTTACCATTCCAAATAAAAGATGACACGTTTGCATATTTTACCTAGTTCTGCCATTATTTTTCTAAAAACATTGTTATATGTATTTGTGAATTGTGAAATATCCTGGGCCCATATGTAAACTAACCATGTATTATATACACATTCACTTAAAACATCACAGTCCCTCTAAGACAGAAATTAGATAGCATAACGGCTGCACAGTGTCATATCCCAAAATAAAACTTGCACAAAATAACACTCCTATAAAGTCTCAACCACCAGTCAACATCTTGGACCCATCTGGTCCTCATAAACCATTTCAATAAATAACCTCACAATCAAGCTATCACATCAATCATCACAGTCACATTATCAACACACACATAAAATCAAGTCCACATGCATGCATACCAAAATGATATAACATATGTCATATTAATTTACATACCTAGCTAAATTTAAGTAAAATATGTACATGCGATAAAACTCACTTATCCTATTTATCCATATATGAGTGCCATCTACATTTATATACATCACACTCTATGATACAAAAGTGTACCAAAAGATTGAAGTTAATTCCACTGCACTGTTGCATTGAGGCTGGCCTGAAGTGACTATCTACAACCTCATATCGAATACATGATACCCAAGTATAAAGCTTAGTGGTGTATTCGATAAAACATGCATACACTCGCATACACAATCATATTAGGCATGCAATGCTACTTAAAAATAGGCTACAAGACAAACACATGTAATGTTATACTCATATGGTTATATACTTAATCATGTTATGTTATTTCATTCCATTTTATAATACTTGTATCTTTAATTGATTACCAACTTTTTATTCATTATTTTACATATTGCCCTTTACCATTTACTAGCCCATATCAAACAAACACAAGCCCTAATGTTAAATATCAGGATCACAATGTGTAGTAGCTCACATTTTAGACCTCATGGCTATTACACCAGCATAAAAGTGTGTAGTGGCCTTATTAGACCTCACGGTTGTGCACCACCATAACATATCACTATAGCTGTGTAGTCGTCTTATTGAACCTCTCGGTAGTTGCACTCACATAAAGAGTATGTACAACAATTCTATTAGACCTCTTGACAGGTGCAACAGCATGAAAATACCATATCATATCATATCAGTATAACATATATGTGTGCGGTGGCCCTCATGGACCTTATAGTGGCCATACTCGCATAAAACATGACATTGAAGTGCCCTAGCAACTACTACCTTCTTAGCTGACCATTTGACCTATCTAGCAAGTTATCTAACACATATGGGCTATTGACTTTTTAAATTTAGTTACACATGTATTACATGGCTCATATACATTATTACATGTTCATGTCTGCTTATACAATCATTTGATCACATGTATATGCATTACCTTGCCAATTGCCCTAGCATGATAATAACATGTGACACATTTTCTCGCATTATCTCATCTCAATCATTACCTCTTCACGTGAACACAAGTAGTCATATTATGCTATTTATTTTGGTCACTTAAATGCTATGAGACATACATTACCATCATGCCACACACACTTGACCATTACCTTATCTAACATACATCATTTATCACACATTTACACACAAATGCACACATGCCTTACACATACCCTTTATGGTATAATTAGCATTCCTCGTTCCTTAACTTTGAACCATAATGTCCATTATTATTAATCTTAATGCACTTCAATTATGTTGATTTCAACCATAATTACAATAATTACCATTATACCCCTTATAGACATACCATTCAACCAACCTACCATTTTCATCATTTAATTTATTTTTTTAACCTATTTTTCATTCATTCCATTAATTTGACTCCATACAAACCCTAATGTACCATGTTTGCCCTTTTAAAGCTATCCAAACCCCTAAACTAACAAAGTGACATAATGAACATATTCTTGAAGATGCATAACACACATTTTATCAAATACACTTACAGAGCGATTATTCAGCTCCCCAAAAGACACTTTACAGCTTATCTTTTCCTTTGTCTTGGCTATCCTCCACTTTCTCTAAATTCCATAATAGAAATTATATTACAAAAATTCATAGAAAAATCTACACTACACCAAACTCGAAAATAACACTAGTACCATTAAATTGAGCATGCCTAATTACCTAGAAAAATATTAAGGCTTCAAAAATATGCTTACAAATATTTAAGGGTTCAAAACCCTAACCCTTTAAAGCTCTCTTTTTTCCCCCAAAATTAACCTCTTCTTATAAAATTGACACTGAATTAGAGCTCTAGACATTGAGAGGATTGATTGAGTACTTAAACTAAAGATTTTCCTTAAGGTTTGATGAAAATGAAGAAAAATGGGAGATGGGGAGTGAGAATAGTGGTGTTGGCCACTTATAGGGGAGAAGGAAGATGACTCTTTTGATTCCATACACCACAAGCACATTAAACCCTTTTTATATTAAGACCATCGACGGCCACGATCGAGCCATGTGGCTATTCGATAGCTACGATTAATTCTATTTAAGTTTTAAATTTTGAAAATGTGATTTCAATTTTTGAGGTCTCCAAAAATTTCCCACTAGACACCAAAAATTCCAAAATTTCCCTATTTAGAAACTCTTAAAATCTCAAGCCCAAAAACCAAAGGGAATTCGATTAATTAATCAATCGCATTTTTTATAAAATCAAATAAAATACTTATCAATATTAGAAAATTTTGATTTCAATACCATTAAACTATTTGGAATTTTTAACTTTCAAATGAAGCTATTTTTGGGTCATTTCGAGTACATCCATAAAATTTTATCACTCAACTTAAATTAAATGCCATATTCATTAAATACCGACATGAAATTTTTTATTGGTTCAATGGTTATCCCAAAAACTTTATTTTCATCCCTCATTTAATCCAGTATTTTTTATGACTAGTACTCTCTCTCAGTCACCTTAGTTTGACATGATTTTTCAAAAAATACTATTCATCGAGAAGTATCATTCACAAAATCAAAAATTTTGGGCGTTGTATGATGTACGGCTAGATACCTCTCTTAACTTATATATAAGTGCATTTATTAATTAGAAATTAATAATGATTTAATGGTACTAAATCATAGAGTCCCAGTTCAAGTGGGACTTTAATTCACTATATACTACTAATATAGTTTGGAAGCTTACAAGGTCACACACTTATAGAAGTAAATTAATAAGGTAAAAATACATAGCATTTAATGATTTAAGATGTCATTTATTTAGAAGAAATAAAAGCAAAAATGTATTGGGCTTTGAGCCCAAAATTAGGGCTTAAAATCCTAATTAGGGTTTTATGTGCTTAGGCCTTATTTTAGGCTTTTTAATTAATTAATTAAAGATAGTCAACTTTTAAAGTGATTTAGGCCCACTTAATCTAACTTATGGCAACATTAAAAGGCTATAAAGAGCCTTGAAAATGCTACCAATTACATAGAGAAATTCTCCCTACTGTAGCTATAATTTCTCCTCCCATTTTCTTCTTAGAATTTTGGTTAATATAAGCCTATAGACTCGATGAGAATTTCGGTTCCTATTATCTATGCAACTTTGTTAAGTTCTCATTGAATTTAATTATGATTTGAAAACCCTAAAGGTGCTTTATTTTAATAATTATGGTTTGCGACAACCTAATAAGAAATAAAGAGCAACAAAGGAATCGATTTCAGTAAAATTCTCTTTTCCAATTGCTTTAAAAATTTTTGTTTTCCATTTTTCAACAATCCAACCATCTTTTTGATTCCATGAATGTTTAATTTCCCTTGGACATAAGTCCATGAAAAGTAACAACGAACATATTGAATTACTAATCAAATTGTCATTATCAATAAAACATTTCTAGTATACGAAACCTAAACTATTCTTTATTATCAACATATCAAGTCTCAATAAATAATACACTCACCTTTTCTTTACATAAAGCATAAGAATTCATAAATTATATATATAAGCAAACAAATTCAAGAGATTGAGAACTATAAAGAACAAAAGCTCCAATAAGTATAACCTAATTTTTGATAATTTTATTAGCATCTTCTAAGTGTCGTGCAATCTTTTACTTGCAGTGCTTGACTTGTGTAACACAATTTCATTTATTATTTTTCTCTTTGTTAACATTATATTTTCGTAAATAAAAAGACCTATTTATTTTTGTATATTGTATAAATATTTAACAACTTTTATAAATGTGTATAAATCTAAATAATTTTAAATAATTGGGATAGATTTGAGATTACATTAATGGTCACTATATTTTTTTAAAATTTTAAAAATAATTATATATTAAACTTTGCAATCAATCTTGTACTACCAAATCCATTAATAAAATTTTAAATAATGAAAGTGGTGACAATTTTTATATTTTTCTCAATGAAATATTTAATTTATGGCAATGGCTTTGTCACTAAATTTGGTGATGGCAAAATTCCTTGTGAAATATTCATTTAAAATAGGCCACAATAAATTTTTAGTAGTCATAATTCTGTCTCAAAAAATTATTAGTAAAGGAATTTCTATTCTTAGCATAGGCAAATTAATTACAAATTAATCCTTTTTTATAGTAATTGGGTAGAATTATGAAATGAACAATCAGTGTGTTGTAATATGCACCTTTTGATATATTTTTGTACATAAGCTGTTGAATATTTTATATTAACTTATTTGGGACATGTCACATTTTCCTTTTTAATATACTTAATGTGAAAAATACAATTCGTAATACTAAATGCATCATATGCTAATAATATGAACTTATATTACTTAGTTTTATGTATTGGCATAGCATGATCTTGATCAAGTTTTGATGGTTTTTACTATGATTCTATGGATTTTGGAGAATTATGTTGTTAAATTGACTACAAATTCATTAAGTCATGAAATAGGGTAAAATTTCATAATTTCAAAGTGCAAGATTATATTGAAGAAGATTAGAATCAAAGGGTAGCAAAAAAACCAAAGCCTTTGCCGAAGGAAGGAGGTCACGACTATGACCAAGCTAAAGGTCACAACCATGAACTCCTAAAAAGTCCAGTAGCTAAAGAGAATCATGAGCTTAAGCCTCGAGAGAAAAGTGATGGTTATGGCCATGACACATACTTTTGGTCATGCTTGTGACCCCTAAGAAATCCTAATGGCATGAAGAAAAATTTGAGTGGCCTTTATTGTTTTTGAGGGATCATGACCATGACTCAATAAGGGTCACGCCTATAACCCTGCTCGACCTGGATAGAAAAGTGTGGCTCTTTAGGTATAAAAAAATTCTTTTCTTCTCAATTTGAGGGGATTAGAAGCCACTCATTATTCCCTACATAGAGAAACAGGAAGATAAAGGGATTTTCTATCAATTTTGATATAAATTCATAAAGAGCCTTTGAAGAAATCAAGCTTTTAAGGATGAAATTTTCAAGTTTTGAAGAGCGCCTTTTTTTAGGGTTTGATTTTATCCAAAGTAGTATAATGACTTCTCCTTTTGCTTTTGAATTTCTATGTATCGTTATGGAGTAGTTTTATTTTATTAGGAGTACTTGAATCCATAGATCTATGAAAAGAATATTTGATTTGATTTAATTTTTATTAATGATTCAATTCCATTTTATGACCTTATACTAAATGCTTGGATTTTATCAATTGATTATTAATGCTAAATTGTTGTTGGGAGACCAATTGTGTATTTGTTTTAATTGGATAATTTTCATGATTTTATGAGTGATTGAATAGCTAGGTGGACATATTTAATAAAAAATGAGTGTATGAAAACCTAGGAACTTGATTTATTTTCGAGAGAATAAATCCTTAATAATTCAATTAAAGACAAATTAATCCTTAATTTTCTAGAATAGAATTAAGGTCTTTTCTAAATATTATTTCCCGCAAAAGACAATTGGGCATAGATTGAATTGTTTGAATGAATCATTAGATAAGATCAAATCAGAATTCCATTGATAATCTAGGGAGGATAGTTATCCTTAACAATTTGCTTCATAAGATATAATTAATTTGTTGGCTTGGATATCTAAACTCAAGTAAA
>CANXYI011209105.1:0-10587 GCA_948208565.1 Hura crepitans
ACCCATAGGGAACACTATTCATGCTACGGAGGTACTGTTCACAAAACTTAGACTTAAAGGCATTACAAGTATAATGAATATAAATGATAATTTGAAAAGAAATAGTATAGGTAATGGATTACTAGGAGGTGTTATAATTGAATTATAAATAGTAATGAATTAATACGTAAATTTCCAAATGTTAATAAATAAAGAAATGCCTAATAATGATAAATAGTAAAGCAAAAAGATACATATATTGGAAAGAAATAAACAATGGGAGTATATTTTCTTATGGTGGACAACTATGACAATTATAATTATGTGTCTCTATGATTAAGATACGACACCGAAATCTATTATGATTGAGATCTAATTCTTATGATAATTAAATGAATTAGAATGATTAGATTAAGAAATGTAATGAGAATTTAGAATATCTCATATGTGTTAGACAACCTACTAAATAGTTGACCTATCAAATAAGGGATGAGCAGCTACTAGGACACTTTAGTGTCATTTATATGTATATGTTAATGTTTGATAATACTTGATTATAAAAGTAAGTCCAACCATCATAAGGTCCAACAAAATCACTATATGTATTTTAAAGTAGGTGTAGCCATCAAGAGGTCCAATAGGACCATTGCACATGTATACACTGATGATATTGATTATAATATGGGTACAACCACCGGGAGGTCTAACAGAACCACCACACGTAATCTAAAGTGGGTATGGCCATTGAGAGGTTCAACAAGACAACTATATACTATATTGATATGATATACTAGTGCAGCAACCATGAGCTCCAAAATGTGAGCCACTGCATATCTTGATCCAATACCCAGTATTGGGATTGGTGTCTGTTAGATATGGGCTAGTAAATGCCAATGGCAAAATGTGATATAATGGCTAAATGAATTGGTTAATGTGCATGGTCCAAATTAGCTAAATACACTGAATAATGATCTTGGCATTAATGAGTTAACTGAACTGGCTAATAAATATGAAACATATGATGGCTAGTGAATATGGGAAAATTAATGGTAAACATAAGTGGTGAATTAGGATAAATAAGTGACTTACAATAGACAATACTAAACTATGGCAATATAACAACATAACATGACTAAATGGGAAATACAATAGGAAGATAAAATGTGTAAATGTTCCATAACATATTTCATTATTTAAAATGCATGCTTTATATGAGTACATGTGTGTGCGAGCACATTTTATCAAATACACCACTAAGCTTCAAGCACATCATGTTTTCGATGCATAGGTTGTAGATAAACAACTCTAGTTCAGCCTTAGAGTAGTGGTGCAGTGCAACCAGCTTCAAGTTTTGGTATAATTTTTTATATCTTTTAATGTGATGTATATAAGAGTAGTTGGCACTTATATGTAATAAAAGGGTATAGGTCTAGTTTAGTCACATGTATGTATAATTTATGCAATTACATTGGTCATGTGAATTAATTAGATAGACATTAGTAGTATTTAACAAATGTGTGACGTGAACATGATATATGACAATATTGACACTATAATTAATGTTGTGATTGTGATGTGATTGATGTCATTGAGATGTGATATTGATGATATCGAGGGACTAAAAGGTTCCAGGATGTAGATATGAGATTGAGATTTTATAGAAGTGTGATTTTCTGTAGGTTTTTTTTTTGGAACTTTAAATCGTGTAGCCATTATGCTATCAAATTTCTATCTCAGTATAATAGTTTGATCTTACGTGTATATATGCATATTATATAATTGTTTAGATGTGGGCCTTAGATGTTTATGATACGCACATACATAATAGGGATTTAAGAAGATAATGGTATTAACGAGGCAAAATCAATTAGCATGTTATCTCTTATTCAAGCTCACAACGGCTCGAGTAGGAGGTGTCACAATGTGCCATCTCTCATTCGGATCTGACTAGAGGGTTGAGTGAGGGATGTTAGATTAAGTGGTATCATAACAAGGTTTAGGCATTCTTAGGCTACATATGAGTGCCATAAGGTTTCTTATATACATACATCACACAATGATACATTGCTTAAGGCTAATGCCTATTTTTTGATATAGATTGAAGATGAGTGAACAAAGACCACCTGCTAGTGTAAAGGAGATGGAAAGCCATGCTCCTATGACTAATCAAGAGTTTGTTAGCTCAGATATGCCAATACCTAATGATTTAACTTAGCTTGCACCTGTTTAGTTGGTACAAGTACAACTTACACTAATGCAATAGATGGAAAAAATGTTTAAGTAGGTCACTGCAGTAGTTACCCCATCTCTATCACTAGCACCACAACCATCTTAAGCCCTCTAAAAAATGTATCTAGAATAAGTCAAGAAAATGGGAGCTATTAATTTTTGAAGGGTAGACAAAGATGATTCTACTATAGTGAAATATTGGCTTGAAAGAACCGAGTAGATATTGGAGGAGTTAAGGTGCATACTAGAGAATAACTTGATTTGTGCTACCTTATTTTTGCAAGAGGAAGGGTATCACTGATAGAGAATAGTTGTAGAACATAAAGCTCCAGCAGATTTGACCTAGGACTTCTTTTTGTAGAAGTTCCAAAAGAGATACATTACAAAAGGTTATCTAGATAAAAAGAGGCAGCAATTTTTGGATTTGAAATAGAAAGGTAAACTAGTATTAGAGTACAAAAAAGAGTTTATCAGATTAAGCAGATATGCAATAGTGATCATGCCCATAAGAGAAAAAAGATGTAGGAGGTTCAAAAAGGGCCTCAATACTGACATTTGACTATAGGTAGCTATAAATAAGATTAGATAATTTGCTCCATTAGTCACTATAACCTACACAGTAGAGGATATACTGAAGAAAAGGAGGGAAAATTTTTAAAAAAAGAGATCCTTCACAACAGGTCAAGGTAGTTCAACTCCAAAAGCAAGTAAGAAGTGGGAAGGAAGCCCTAGTACATAGACATCATAGAGATCAATACTAGCTTAGAGATCTGAACTAGTAAGGTAATTTAGGCCTTGATAGTAGAGACTAGCCACTACTGCACTAGTTTTTGCTACTAGGAGTGCACTTCCTATCTGTGGCACATATAGGAAGAGACATAGAGGTATATGCTAGAGATCCATCCTTAGGGCATGCTATAAATGTGGTTTCAAGGGCTATTACCATAAAGATTTCCTATTAAGACCTAATGCTAAGGATTTTACATGACTCTAGGCCTCATCACTAACACTATCTAGGAGATAGAACTAGGAAAAGTCAAAAGCCTTGATTGGAGGCAAGCTAAAGGTTAGAAGCTTAAGCACTAGCTCACCAATATGCCATCAAAGCTTAAGAGGAGACAAATTCTCCAAACATCATTGCTAGTACTTTTTACTTCCTTGATTCACCTATTTTGGCACTAGTTAACCCAGGTTTCACACATCCCTATGTTTGCACCATAGTAACATAGGATAGGGGGCTCCAGTTAAAGCCTCTAGATATAAAGATTATGGTCAGTAATCCTATAAGGCAACATGTGATATTGAACTATCCTTTGCTTGTCTAAGGACACATTTTTCCTGTGAATCTTATTGATCTACCCTTCAATGAATTTTATGTCCTACTGTAAATGGATTGGATATCCAAACACAATGCCATAATGGATTATAGACAAAAAAAAGACTCACTCTTCAGATAATAGATATGGAGGAAATTATAATAGTGGGTAAAAGAACAAACTTCTTGTCTAATGTGATCTCTATAGTGATAGCTAAGAGATAGATCTGAAAGGGTTGCCAAGCATATTTGGCACATATAGTTGATATAAAATAGACAAGACCTGATGTCAACTAAATACTAATAGTAACAAAATTCTTCGATGTCTTACCAAATGAACTTCTAAGGTTACCACCTGAACGTGAGATTGAGTTTGCCATTGATGTGTACCTAAGTACAACACCAATATCAGTAGCCCCTTATAGAATAGCACCTACAAAGTTGAAAAAACTGAAGAGACAATTGTAAGAGCTATAAGATAAAGGGTTTATTAGACCTAATGTTTCACCCTGGAGAGCACCAGTCTTGTTTGTGAAGAAGAAGGATGGTTCACTATGGCTATGTATAGATTATAGACAACTCAATAAAATGACAATCAAGAACAAATATGCACTACCCAAGATCAATGACTTGTTTGATCAACTCAAGGGATCTAGTGTTTTCTCAAAGATTGACACAAGATCTAGGTATTACCAGCTCCGGATAAAGGAATTTGATATCCCAAAAATAGCCCTTTGCACTAAGTATAGACATTATGAATTCTTAATAATGCCAGTTAGGCTGACTAATGCCCTAGCTTCATTCATGGACTTGATAAACTGAATATTCAGACCATACCTAGATCAGTTCATGGTGGTGTTCATCGATGATATCTTAGTGTTTTATAAAACCAAAGAGGAACATGAATAGCATCTCAGGCTAGTATTGCAAAATTTGAGATAAAAGTAACTTTATGCTAAGCTGCAAATGCAAATTTTGGCTTAATAAAGTAGCATTTTTGGGACATATTACTTCTAATAAAGGGATCAGGGTAGATCTGAGTAAGATTAAATCTATATTAGAATGGAAGCCTCCAAGAAACATGACAAAAATTAAAAGCTTCTTGGGACTAACTGGATAATAAAGGCAATTTGTCAAGTGAATGATTGATGCTCCTATGACACACCTATTAAGAAAAGATGTGAAATTTGTGTGGGATCACAAATGTCAAGAAAGCTTTGACAAATTGAAAGCCATGCTAATAAAAGCCCCTATCTTTACACAACTAAAATATGGGAAGGACTTTATCATCTATAGTGATGCCTCTCATAATGGATTTAGGTGTGTGTTAATGCAAGATGGTAAAGTGGTGGCTTATAATCCATACAATTAAAGCCACATGAGAGAAATTATTTGACTTATGATTTAGAGTTAGCAGCTATTGTCTTTGCTTTAAAAATATGGAGGTGCTATCTTTATAGCGAGATATGCTACTGTATACTAATCATAAGAGCCTAAAATATTTGCCTACCTAGAAAGAGCTAAACCTGAGGCAATGGAGGTGGATGGAGCTAATCAAAAACTATGATTGCCTAATTGTTTACCATCTCATAAGTAAATATGGTGTCTGATGCATTAAGCTGGAAACTCTTATGTACCCTTAAAGTAATGAATACACTATCACAATATAGAGAAGATAGAGCCCCACTTGTTGAATTACAGGTGAAACCTGACTTGATTTAACAAGTGAAAGAAGCCCGAAAAGATGATAATCAACTTAAACTGATCAAAAAAGAGAAGCCTAAGCATGAACTCAAAAAAGATGGATGTTTGTACTATCATGATCGATTGTGTGTGCCTAATAAGGAAGACATTAAGGGACAAACTTTGTAAGAAGCTCACAATTCTCTATATGCCATACAACTCAAAAGTATGAAAATGTGTCATAACTTAAAGCTTTACTATCGGTGGCCTGGAATGAAAAAGGATACAGCTGAATATATGACTAAATGCCTTACCTATCCGCAAGTAAAAGCTAAACACCAAGTTCTTTTTGGATTGCTTCATCCCATAGCAACACTAGAATGGAAATAGGAGAGAGTCACAATAGACTTCATAATTGGGTTACCCATGATAAGGAGTAAGTGTAATGCAATATGGGTGATTATTGATAAGTTAACTAAAATAGCACACTTTATCCTAGTAAGAATAGATTACTCGCTAGAGAAACTTACACAGTTATACATTGATAAAATTGTAAGGTTCCATGGAGTGCTAGTATCCATTTTTTTAGATTGAGACCTGAGGTTCACCTCTAGATTTTAGAAGCTACATGATTCCTTAGGCACTTGACTTACCTTTAGCGCATCATTCCACCCATAAATAGATGACTAATTAGAATTAGTGATTTAGGTACTAAAAGACATGCTGAGAAGCTATGCCATTAAGTTTAAAGGCAACTGGGATCAATATCTATCTTTAGCAAAATTTGCATACAATAATAGCCATCAGTTAAGTCTAGAAATGGCATTGTATAAAGCTTTGTATGAAAGAAAATGTGGAACCCATTATGCTAGATTGAATTAGGTGAAAACAAGCTGATAGAACTAGATTTGATTAAAGATGTAGAAGAAAAAATCAAGATTATCAGAGATCGATTAGAAGCAATAACAGATAGATAGAAAGAATATATAAATCTGAAAAGGAAGCCAATTCAGTATGAAGTGGGAGATAAAGTTTTCCTTAAGGCATCACCTTAGAAGAAAGTACTCCAGTTTGGTAGAAAGTACTCTGAGGTTTATTAGGCCATGCGAAGTCATTGAATGTGTAGGGCCAGTAGCCTATAGATTGGCATTACCTCCAGAATTGTAGTAGATTTATGACATATTCCATGTCTCAATGCTTACGAAATATAAAAAAGATCCTTCACATGTACTTTCAATAGAGGTGATAGAGGTAAAACCTTATCTATCATATGAAGAAGAACCAGCCTAGATCCTAGCACATGAAGTGAAAAATCTATACAGTAAAGAAGTGCCACTAGTGAAAGTACTGTGGAAACATCATGGTTTATAGGAAGCAACCTGGGAAAGTGAACAACAGATGAAGGAGCAATACCCACACCTATTTGAACTAAGTAAATTTTGAGGATGGAATTTCTTAAAAAAAGAAGGAAATGTAATGCCTGAAAACCCTAATTTTGTGAATAGTACTTCTCAAGGCATGAATAGTATTTCTCGAGTAACCAAGTCACACTGACATGGCCTAATGGGAGTAATAGTCATAAAACTATGATGGGTGAAATAATGATTAAAACAAAGTTATTTGAAGTACCCACTTAACCAATAAAATTTTTCTCATCGTTATCTAGTGAATAGTGATCTTAGTTTACATCAAGTTATAAAATGATCAGGATATGCCTGGACTAACCTAAAAATAGCATGACCTGAAGGTTTAAATTTTCAAATAGTTTAATGGTGTTGAAATTATAATTATCTGACATCGATAAGTATTTTATCTGAATTTCTTGAAAATGTGATTGATTAGTTAACTAAGTTCCCATTTGGTTTTGGGCTCAAGATTTTAAAGATCCCTAAATTGAGAAATTCTATTATTTTATTGTGCAAAGAAGTATTTTTAGTGGCCTTAAACATTAAAATCATATTTTTGAACCTTAAAATATAAATAGGATTACGTCGGATTACCACATGGCATGATCATGGCCATCTACGATCTTAATATAAAAGATGAATTTGTGGCAAATGTCACTCATGATCAAAAGCCCCTTTCTCCCTTTTTTCTTCCTTAAGTTGATGCCATTAGGAGTTTCTCTCTCCTCCTCCATTTGTTTTTTCATTTCTCACCCAAATATCACCCTTTATACATCAAAAGTGATCTACAACACCTCTTAAAGCCAATTTTGGGAGAATGTGGTTTGAAAGAAAAAAGAATGTTTGAAAATTTAGGAGTTTAAAACCCTAAGTTGAGGTAACCCAAAATCTAAACCCTAGCATTTTTTTTCAGGTAATTAAGGATGCTCTAATTCATGATTCTAGTGTTATTTTTGAATTTGGAGGTGTATAGAAATTTCTATGAATTTTTCTAATGAATTTTCTATTATGAAATTTAGAGAACTTAAAGGATAGCAAGGATAAAGGCAAAGAGAAGCTATAGGGTGCTATTTAAGATGCCAAACAATTGTTCTATAAGTGTATTTGATAAATTATGTGAATGTATGTGTCTATTACATAATTTCTATAATAGGAGCAATATGGAACCTTGTTGACTATAGTGTTAGAATAACCTTAAATTGGAGTTAGGGGCATATTAAGGTTTAATGTATGTTAATTAATTAGTATGAATAAAAAATAGATTAAGCTAAATAAAGAAAGTAGAGTAAGAGTCAAATTGTATACATATTACGGACATAGTTAGGATTAATGAAATTGTTGTATAATGAGCATAATTAAAGTGTATTAAGCTTAAATTAATTAGTATAACATGTATTGGATATGTACATTGATGATTGTAAAGAATGATGGATGTGTTGAACATGAAATGTCTGTATGTTTGTGTAATGGAATGTGTGATGCATTTATGTGTTGATACATGAATTAATCATGTTCAATGGTAAACAGAAAGGTGTGTAATGGAAATGGTATTACAAGAAGAATAATGTGAAATGGTTATTCATGATGACAATATATGGTGACAATTGATAAATATGTGTGATGGAATTTGAGTTATGAGATGAATAATATGCAATAATCATGAATGTGGAATCAGTAAAGGTGTAACACCTACCTTACCCCTATTCCCCTTAAAACCAGACTGAGAAAATGCTACTTCACTACACAGCACCATGAGACAAATTTTTGGTAGCATAATGGCTATCTAGAGGCCTACCAAAGATTTTAACTTGTTGAAAAATAATTACATGTAGCATATAATCACCAATAAACTATTGGTCTCTCATCAAAATACAAACACAACATGATAGCAAGTTATAGGATTCTACGGTCCCATGATGACCTAAGGATTTGACTCGTCTACCCAATTTGGATAGGTATACCTATCAAGCCAACAACTATAACATCTCTTACCCCATTCGTGGCTAGATCAAACTAGAGATGTTACTTCCCGAAGGATAGCCATCTTTGAACTACCATGACATATTCTCATTTAACTCTTTATGACATCACATTTATCAATTATTATTATGAGTTAACTAAATTCTGGTAATGTAATAGCTATCCAGGTGAAAAATCAAAAATATGAACCTATAAGAAAACACTTCTATATCTATTCTCAGATATTACTGCATTTGTCGGATCCATCTGATCAACCATATGTTCTCAATTATATCAGTATCACATCAAAATCTCAATCAATGAATCACACACATGAACAGATCTATATCTCATCATAAATAAATGGGCAATCCTAAATGATACATCTCGCAACCTAATTTATCATATAATCCAGTCTTAATATAAAATCATACATATTCACCCTTAAGACCACAACCCCTTTTATACATGAATGCTATTAACCTAACCCTTATGCATATAATTACCAAAGGTATATCCTCCTTGGAAATCTTTTGCTACACTGCTAGCTAAAATGGTGTTGCTAACTATTATCTAATACATGTGCATCAAAAAATTGACATGCTGAGTATACACTCAGTAGTGAATATAGTGAAAAATGCATTGTAACAGACCTATGTATCACACATCAATTAAATTCTTAAAGATATTTTCATTTTATTATCTTAAATTTAGAGTACTCCTTGATTTTCTTAACTCGAATCATTCAATATTCATACCATTTCAAAATAATTATAATATTAAAATGGGTTAAATTCATGTTATTTTCATATTTTACCTATTACTCATTTAATATCTTTATCATCATGTAGAATGATTTTTGAGGTTTTTTAATGATTAAGATATATTACTATTTATCCATTAACATTCATTTATAAACTCTATTCATTATGTAGAAAGTTTATTACATTCTCATCAATTATAATTTATCCTTATCAGGTTGCCTTAGTCATATTATCTTTTATTTCAATAAGATTTATCTTCAATATATCATTAATAGTGTTTTATGCCTATATTCAGGAGACAACTCTTTTAAGGCTAGATATCGATATCTAAACTTGTGCAAGAGCTTGCATTTTGGACCTTGATGGCTGCACCTATCATAAAATTTCAAAGTATGTGTAGAAAGGTGCTCCCTCAGAACTTCGACAACCACACTCGTCTCAAAGCTTGTGTAGTTATAGACCTCGAGGACTGCACCTGTCATCAATTCCCAAGATGTGTAGTGGCCTTTGTGGACCTTAGGCAGCTGCACCTGCCATCCAATCTCAAAGAATGTGCAGTGGCCTTTTGTGGACCTTAAGGTAGCTGCAGCCATATGATCATAATGTAATAGTCCTTGTGGACTAACATCTCATGACACCAAAGTGCCTAGCAACTACTAACTCCCTAGTTGACCAATCAACCTATCCAATAAGTGGTCTAGCTAATATAGGCCATGATTTCTCATATCTTTTTCCATTACTCATAATGAATTTATTTTTTCTATTTCCATTCCATTCATTTTCAATTCATAAGTTTATCACAGGTTTTATTAAAGATAGGTTATCACATTTTTCATTCTCAATATAATCATTTTAATATCACTAATTATCTCATTTCTCATTCCACCACTCATCTAGGTCTCACACATTAACTCTCATATTCTCCATCAATCGTACCTTATCTGGATTCATTCATTCGTACTCATTATGACTAGAAAGATCTCAATGTTTCTTCATAGGTTCATTTCACATATACTATGACACCTCCTACTAAACAACCTAAGAAATCTGATAGGTGATGTACTACCTACTAGGTCACCCATCCTAAAATTGCACTAGGTGTGTACTCCTTAACTTTTAAAGACTATTTGAAAATTCAATAAGATATTTCTTAGGCTTTCAGTCTAATACTTAAACAAGTTCATATGGGCTATAATAAACTTCAAAAACCTTTAAACAAGTTCATATGGGCTATAATAAACTTCAAAAACCT
>CANXYI011209279.1:0-10991 GCA_948208565.1 Hura crepitans
GCATTTATTTCAAATGCCAACTTAAGCATACAATTGTTCATTTAATTTAATTATATGGATTGTCATTCTTTGCAACATACAATATGATCTCGTGAGCACACATGCAGATTTTAATGTGGTATGCCACAAAAAAAACCTTATAATACTTTTTTATAACTAAGCATGCCTTTAAGCGCAAATACAACACAATATGCTTATATTCACATAAAAGTCATGCGTAAGTTATAACAAGTTAATATAACAAAAATTACAATTAACATGCACTCTAAGCATTATCATAACATAATTGTCTTTATATGCATAAAATAGACATATATAGGTTGTAATAAGGTCCATAAGCATCAACAAGCATAAGATGTATCATAGATGAGCATTATGTCATCATAAACATATAAACATCTTAATATTATGGCTATCACACGTATAATCACAATAGCACATATTCGGTTTACACATTGCCTAAAATGGCATAACCATATACACGACACATACTAGCATTATGGCATAGCTCAACTCATGATCACATATTTTAAAGTCCTTACATTATTTAACATATGCCCATACTAAAGAGATAACTATCTAATGCTAGATAGCAGATAACGTTGTACTCAAAGGCACTACACACTCAAAGGTGCATAAAATAATGTACTCGAAGGCACTAGTATTTTCAAATACAAAAATGCATTTGCTCGTAGGCTTCACACCTGAGAGTAACATTAATGCTGCTGATCCTAGTTAACCAGTCAACCTATCCAAACTAGGTTGTCAAATTGTATAGGCATCATTAAACTTATCGATTTATCCCATTTATAACAATTTTTAATAAATAACTTTGTTTATGTCATTTCATGCATAAACACATCACATTGGCCATTTTTGCACATTAGCAAGGCCTACGTATCATGCCCATAGCATGTATCATTACATTATGCCCACAGCATACTTCATTACATCATGCCTGTAGCATGTATCATTTGATCATATCACATTGCCATTTAGGCTCACACAAGCTTAATATCACCTAAATGTAACATTTCTTAGGTGTAACAGTTTTAATATTGCATTCAACTTCACACCCTTATTACATGCCATTCAATTCATTATTCACATGCTTTATCCATATCCATACATTTCTTAGCTATCATTTACACATAAGCATGGTTTGAGTCTTATACAAAAGTAAAGGAATGCATGTTCTCACTTATAGCCGAGAAAAATAAATTAGACTAAACATATGCATTCTCCTACCCAAAGATCATGCATCATTCAACCAACACAAGCACAAAGCCATCAATTCATGTGAATTAACTTTAACAAGCTTTATTGTCACATAATAATGTCTTAAGACACATCCATGCATCTATATTCTCATTAGTTCCTCAACTTGCCATTTATAGAGCCATTAGGCCTTATATGGCATAACATACATGATACATGCACTTCTCATTTCAAGCACATTTAAATTCACATCATTGTCATGCATTTATATCTTATATTGCATAATTCATCATGAATATGCATAAACATCAACACGTCGTATTACACACAATATTAACACTTATTGATGTTAAGTCACATAGTGTATCTTTATATGACAAAACTCCATACTCAAGTCAAGGGTATTTAGCCACTTCCATATGCACATGCACAATCATTTAATCACATTAAGGCACACACAAATGCATTTATTCTCCATTTCTACATACATTGCTTATACCTTCACTTTATGCCATAATAACATATAAATTATATTTATCAGTCACTAGAGACATTCGACCAACATGCTCTAATCATTAGCTTCTTTTTCATCTCATTAATATCACCCATTACACATTCAATCATTTATTAATGATACACACACACATATGCACATTAGCTATGTACAACATACTAAAATGCCCATATTCATTATTCAAGTATTTTTCATCTCATTAAAATAATTACACAGAGGCCTCAATACCATCACATCTCATTCTCAAGTTATGTTTACACAAGCACAGCTTAAACCTTCAAGCACATAGTGCATGCACTTCCACACAACAAGCACCACTTAAATATTAACACACATATACACACTACACATATTCATGTATCACCAACACATTTAAACACTAACACATGTATAACACACACATTCTTGCCATTCAACATACCAACACATATACATTTCATCAACCCATTTATGCATGGCTACCATTATTCTAGTCCATTTCACTTTCGTGGTGCCTTCCTTCATCCATACCACCTTTCCTAGTCCTTTAACTTCTAGCATTCAGTAGACAATGCTGGTTCCACCTGATTGTCTAAATTTTTGGGCAAAAATTAGACTTAATTAGAGAAAACTCTCTTTTGCAAAGTTATACCCTTATGTTTTATCTTTCATAAGAATTTCTTTTCATATTATTCTGACCATTATACAAAAAGGTATGGCCTAGTTACCCTCTACTACTTTTAAGACACTCTATTAGTTCTAATTTTCAAAACTTAACTTGTGTTATGTTTTTTAGCAGGTTAAGTTTAGAATTGATTCAAAACTTCTAAAGCCAACTTTAAACCTATAAGTCTTGTTTCATTTAGATAAAAAATCACACATTTTTTGACACCTACATTAGGAGTTATGGCTTAATGAATAGAGACTATTGCTTACATTCCTGAAATTCTATAGACAGTGCAGATACCTCTATTAGTAGGAATTTCTAAGAAAAATCAAGACCAAATTAGGGAAAATTTAATCTACAAACTTATAGCCTTATGTGTTAGCATTCATTTTCAACTAGTTTCACATTATTTGGACATCTATTTGGAGTGTTATGGCTAAAATACTCTCTGCTACTCCTAGATGGGAATCAATTTTAGCAGCCTTATCCCATCCATAATTTATTCTCCCAATTCTATTCCCCCCTCAAAATTAGCCACACTTATCTCTCCATACTTAGATAAATTAATTTTGTCTATATCAAGCCAAATGCAACATCCCAAACCAATTATCTAAAGATTTAACTAGGGGAAGAAAAGAAATTGCTTACCTATGCTTTTGGGGGTTGTTGTCCCCTTTTTCTTATTTTCTTCTTTCCCTTTTTTCTTTTTTTCTTTTCTTTCTTTCATTCACACATTTTGTTGCTACTGCCTCTCCCTCTTTTCTTTCTTCTCTTCCCCTTTCTCTTCCCATGTTTGTTACTGCTACCTCTCCCTCCCTTTTTCTTTCTTTCTTATCTTTCTTTTCCCCTTTTTTTTTCTTTCCTTCTTTCTTTTCCCTTCGTGGTTACCCTAAGTGTAGCCTTCCTCTTTATTATTTTCTTTTTATTTTCCTTTGGCTGCCACCTGGCCTTTAATTAGGCTAATTTTCATTTTGATCCTTCCTTTTTTCATCTACTTAAATTAAACCCCTCCATTTTTCAAATCTTTTAATTTAGTCCTAAGGCTATATATTTTTTTTCTTTCTTTTAATTATTTCAAATTTGCCTCCCTTATGTTGCCATCTCACCAATTATTATTAATTTCCATACTTATTTTATTTGGCCATTATTATGTTATTATTTTCCCTACTAAAAGCCTCAGGCACTAGAAATTACATTTCTTGCCTTGCATTCTGAACCTCATGCCTCATTGACCATTAAAGTTCCTCTCCATACCTTGACTACCCTGCTAATACAACACTAAAATATTTAGGGTGTCACAGAGAATGTACCAATTATGAAGTCTATATCATCCTCCTCCTCTCTAGCTCGGATAACATATATACGAGTTAAAGCATGAGACTCTAGTTTTTGCACTTTCTCAAATTATCTTGCTTACTAAACTTTTTGCTAGTAGATACAATAGCTTTACCATCTCTAGGTTGTATATTCACATCTTGTACATTAAGACAATCACTAATCTTGTGGTTAGAAGATCTATATCTCAAACAAGCACCTGATAAATTCTAGCAAACACCACTATTCATCTTGCCATAATGCTCACATAAATGAGCTATAGCACCTCTAATAATAGACCTTAGAGAACTAGCCACTAATGCAACTCCATAGTCTCTTATGTTCCCACTCTTATTCTTTATAAAAGAACTTTGTGCTTGTGACCCTTTCTGCTTCTTACTTATGGCAAAGGGAACACCACCTTATCCTTGTCCTCTCTTATTATGTCCTTATTCTTCCTATTTTGATCTTATTCATTAATGTCTTTTAATTCCATGGTAATAGACACTAACTGAGTGAAATCCTTGATCTAATTAGGTGCCACATTAGATCTAATATATTGGCTTAAACCATCCTAAAACTGCTTGTATCTAGCTACTTCAGTAAGAAATATATCTTTAGTATACTTAATCATCATGAGGAACTCTTTCTCATACTCAAAGATTGACATCTGGTATTGCCTAAGATATATAAACTCTCAACATTTTGCCTCTTTAAAGATTTTATTAATGTACCTCTTCTGGAACTCTACCTAAAAAAACTGCCACGTAATGGCCTCAACAAGTTTCCCTCTAATCAGAGTCTTCTAACAATTATATGTTAGTTTCCATGGATCTTGTACAATGAAAAATAAAACTCCATGGATACCAAATAAAGGAAAAAAGGCCATTAGAAGAATTGAAATACAAAATTAAATTAAAAATAAATGTTAAAATTCTATAATGTCTCAAACACGGACCTATTGAATTCTTATTTTCTCTTCACCAAGTTGTCACAGACCACAATGATCCTTATCAAGAACACCACTAAGTTATCCACACAAAAATTATGAGATGAGAAATTACCAAAAACCTAGAGCCTAGTAAGGTGTTTTGGTGTTTGGAGAAAAGGAAAATTATTCTACAGTAAAAATCATTTTTCTATGGAAAGGGGAGTTTTTTCATATGTGATGGCTAATTTTTTAGGCATATTTATAGATTCTTGGATTCCCTAAGTTAGATATTAATCTCATTAAAATTTGGCCCTATTTGGGTTTAAATAGGCCCATCAAATAGGCCATTTAATCCACACTGCGTAGAGCCCATCTAATAGGCTTTTATGCTAGGTTTTTGGCTCATCTTTAGGAAACCAATTGGAGCCATTTTAAGCCCCATTTTAAATCAGATATAAAATTATTTTAAAGGCCTTTTAACAGTTAAAATTTTGGCCAAAAATTAGATCCGAATTAAATCCCTAACTAAGCCTTTAAGGCCCTAGTGTACTTAGCCCTATTTTAAGCTAAATTCATAAAATTGGACTCTAAGCCTAATTCAATTCTTTTTTCTTATTTCTCTAAATTTTAATGACATATCATGCCATTAAATTACTTAATATAATTTAATATATTAAGCCTTATCTCAAATTCTTTATGTGTGTGGCCTTGTGGGCTTTTAAAGCATGTTAGTAGTACGTAGTGAATAAGAATCCTACTTTAACTAACATTCCTATGATTTAATCTCATTAAATCATAATTAATTCCCAATTAATTATTCACATATATAAAAGTAATGAGAGGCATTTAGCCATACATTATGACTAACTAAGTGTCAAAAAGTCAAGTGATTTGACTTAACCCTTCCATACATAATTACCGTGCAATAAACTCTTTTCACAATTCTTTATCTCATCTAGGTATGGACTTCTATCAACTCAATGCTTAATTAAGTATGTATAATTAAGCCCTACATATGTTACTTCTAGTAAAATTGTCTTTATTCCAAAAATGCACCTATGAATCCTGTTCACTCTTACACTTCACTTTGGCCAAAGTTTCCCAACAAAGATCATTACTAGAACAGTGAGATAAACTCCCCACTCTATAATCTAGGGTGGTGAATCCTCTATTGATCACTGCCCTATCTTTAAGTATTTCATGATATACCCAATCTTTTAGCTATGTGTACTTCTTGTTCGAAGTAAAAACATGAAAGTCAAAGTATATCATTTGATACTTAAGATAGTCAGTGGTCTCAACTCTAAGGATACTTGCACCTATATTATGATGAGAAGCTTTGACTAACATAGATTAATTATCCATATAAAGATCTCATAATAGGTCTCTAATATAGTAGCTTCCCAAGTAAGCATCCATATGTTAACTCCAAGCATCACCATGCTTATAGCTTATGAGAATTACTGCTTGACCTAGTCAACAAGTATAACATGTGCTAGTCTATCCGTATTAACAATGTCCTATCTTGTTAATACTATGACTAGGGATATTTTAGGTATTATCACAATATTATGTAATAGAAATCTCACATTTATGAACTCTTCATGATTTTCTCTACAACATGATTATATACTAGGGACTTTATTACATGGTTTAACTCATGGCAAAAAAATATAAAAGAAATATATATAATCATCAAGTTATAAATAAAAATGCCCTTTTCATTAATAAAAGAATGTATTATATACATAATATACAAGTGCACTAGGGCATACAACTGATAATTGGTACATGGGTAACAAATAAAATAAAATAAAATAAAATGAGATTACCACATTTAACTAGTAAATGGACAATAAAAAATCAATAAAAAAAACACCACGTCTGAATGGCAAAGGAATGAAAAAAAAAAGAAATAAAAGAAAAAAGAGGATTGGTCTACCCACCATGTATAATTGCCTTTAAATATGATCTTCAATTAACTCAAAAGAAATAATTTTGAAAAATAGTTTCAAAAATCAATAAAGCACTTTTAAAATAATAAAAAGACCTTTAAAAAGACCTTTTTTTAAATTTTTTAATGCACACTTATCTAAAAAAGCTCACCCATGTGACTGGCATGGATTCAAAATTTATATAGGAAACTCAAGGTGGAAATAGCCATTTATGCCTTAGCTAAAACAACCATTTTGGCTTAAACAACCATTTCATGTGGCAGGTCCTAGGGTATAACCATGACTCTTCCACATAAAATGACATCATTTAGGATGTCCAAATGACCATTTTGAGTGACACAACGTTAGAAATTTTAAAGAATGTGAAAAATCCCTTTTCAAGCCATTTTAAAGTCATTTTCATTGCTTGAGCCTTTAGCCCACCATATACCCCGATTTTTTTCGTAATTTAGGTCTCACTAAGAGCTTATCAGGCTAAGTAAGAGTTTATGTCCAAAAGTTAACCATTATCTCAAAATTTTATGAAGAGAACTTCAAATCAGATGTTAAGATTTTTATTTATTAGAACATTTATCCTTTCTTCATCATTAGGCAATCTAAACTTGAGAACCTAAGAACCCAGTGTCTATAAATAGATTAGCACATGTTATATTTCTTAAAAAGTTCAAGTAGTAGTTCTCATATTCTTTGATCATGGGGATGATCAAAGTTAACATATGGATGCTTATTAAAAGAAGAGGTACATTGGAGACCTAATCAGAGATTTTCACATGGATAATAAATCTATGTTATTGAAATAAATCTTTGCATAGCAATAGTGTATATTATCCTTAGACTTGAGATCACTATGGTACCTTAAGTAATGATTGGTATATTTTGACTCTATTACTTTCACTCCTTTTAAGGGATATATATAGCTTAGAGATTAGGTACATCATGAACTACTTAAAGGTAGTTGATTGATCAATAAAGGATTCACTATCCTAAATTTTCTGAAGGGAAGTTCATTTTTATGATTTTATACTTTGTTTAGAAATCTCTAGCCAAAGTCAAATTCCATAGTGGATGAGATCCATAAGGGGTATTTTGGGAACAAAGAGGAAATAGTATCAAATTAAACATATTTAGGCTTTAAATAATTGACATACATCAATGCACTAAACCTAAATGAAATGAAGTATAGTGAAAGTTACTACATGGTATTTATCTATGAAAGGTTATAATGAACCACTCACTTTTATGTCACTTGGGTTGTCATGATGCTTGAATAGAGGCCACTCAAGACTTGTGCATGGTTGATGGATTATAAATAGAGATTAATAATTATAATTTAAAAGAGTTTGAATCATACAAGATTGGTTAATCTTAAACTTGCCAAATTACATATACTGCCTAGTTATTAGAAAACCCATAAGGTCACACACCTATAGAGCAAGGGAAAAATGGTAAAATTATATTTATAATATTATCACATAATAGAGGAAAATAGGAAAGTTAAAGGCAAATAAGGCCACAGAGACCCACAGAGAAGCTTTCTGCACAGATACATTTATAAAGCCTCTACCAGGCTTTGTTTCTAGGCAAAATAAGGTTAAACTATATTAATAAGAGTTATGAATAATGCATAATTAAATGTTCAACTAAATTAAATTTATCTGGGCTGTAACTCTATGGGACATAATGTGAATAGGGCCTCTCTAATGCCTTATGTGCAAATTACAAATGGGCTTACTAGAGCCCACTCATTTGGCTCTACTAATTAGTAAGTGACTGGCCAATAAACCCAGCCCTAAAATGTGTGGATTAGGGATTTAAGAGACTATAAAAAAGTCACTTAAAGCTAAAGTTTAACACATATATATTACAGCCTCCAAAAAAAAAAGAAAAAGTTTCTGCTCCTCCTCTACTATGATAGCTAAAATTCCTTAACTGGTCTAAAAAGGAATTTTCAATAATTGTAGCCCCAACTCTAGACTAGTTTTTGCTATCCCCACTAGTATGGATTGCTTTTAGAGGTGTTCTACTTTGGACATTATGGTTTGTTATAACTCGGTGCAATGAAAATCAGCTTATCAAATTTAAAATAGTGATTAGCTCTTAATTACTTCTCAAAAGTTTTAAACATAACTCATGGCCAAGATCATTAATTTATCATGGTTTTATGAGTTATTCGACCTTTTATGTTATACATGGACATGTAGTATAAGAACTAATAAGTAGCAATGATGCCAAAACCTCCTCAACAACTAAGGCGACAACACTATAGTTAGAAAAAGGATTTAGAATTTGAATAAGCCATTTGTGATCTTTGAGTCCAAAAAAGTCAAAAAAAAAATAGAGAAAACTATTCAAAGAAAGAAAAGGAAGTAAAAAGGTAAAGTGGAACAGATGAAAGAAAGGCAATAGAAATTGTCGATAAGTCTGCACGGACTTATAGTAGCCTTACTCAAGGAAGATGTTTACACAGATTGGTACTTACCTTATTCAACCCTACACTCATACTGACTTTTTCCAGGCATCTCTTATAATAATGTGTACAAAAAAATTATACAAGTAAAAACATATGCTAAGGTCATAAGGATTTTCCATAGGCGTATCTCTCCTTATAACATCCGTATAAACTTTCTCAACCTCAAAGACATTTCTTTGTCCACACGAACTTAGTTTGAAAGAGGATTGTTAAAATGTGATAAATAAAAGAACTCAAACCTAGCTAAATAGATAATAGAACAAGTATAATTAGGAAAAAGAAAAAAAAATCAAAATCACTCAAAAATAAGGATGACTAAAAAGGGAAACAACACCTTTTAGTGTTATCAATCAGTTCAAATACACAAATATCACCAATTTATGAGAACTAAATGAGTATATTGGATGGATGCATGAAAGTAATAGCTGATAAATTTGTTTTCATCCCTGAATATATATATATATATATATATATATATATATATATATATATATAATCGTTCCCGTATAAAAAGTGGTTTACTTTTATTTAAACTATGGCCCCCTTTCTTTATAAAAAGATAAATTAAAGGAAAAAGAAATAAAAGGCAGAAGCTATGCTAAGCAACAATTTTCAGTCAAATTTGATCTTTCATCAAAATAGCTATGATAAAAACTATTTTGGTCAAATTTGGTCAATCTATTTTAATTTAGTTTCTTCAACCAATAAAATAGTTTCAACCTCTATTTTGAATTATTCCAATCATTATATTTGTTTTTCATTTAGGTTAAAACATTTATACAATTGAGATATATGATTTTTTAAGTTTTACTAAAAAATCAAATATAGTCAACTAAATTTATTCAGTTTGCAGCTAAGAAAACTCAATTAGTTTATTACTTCCATTTTTCATTATTTAAAATAAATTTAGCTCTATAAGGTAATTTGTTATAAAAAGGAAACCTACTTTAATGTCATCATGATTAGAATACTATCCATATAACCTAATTTAATCCACTCTTTTTCTTAATAATTTAAAAGAGGAGTTAGTTGTTGAAGATATCAAATGTTATAGTCAATTCGGATGTCTTGATTTGATCAAAGGAAAACATAAAGATCGATGAAGTAGAATTAACCTTTAAAATTATTAGATCTAAGCTCTAAAGAACAGTTTTATTGTCTTGAACATTATATTAACCTTTAAAATCTCTCTTTTCTTGTTTAAACTTAAATTTCCTAATAATCAACTTTCTTAATTCCTATTTCTTTAATAATTCAGCTTTAAAAGCCAATTATTAGATCTGCAGCATGCTAACAAAGCAAAAGATCTAGTTCTTCAAAGAATGCAAACCACCTAAAGTAAAATGAGGTCTAGTTGCCTTGAAAGCATTACAAAATAACAAGATCCACTACAATTATCTTCAAAGGATAGTCTAATCAACCTAAGACTCTCTCTTCATCTATTCTAGATTAAACCCTAAAGGGGCAATTAGGATGCAAACATCAACATTCATATTTAGCTTTAATAATAACTATGCAACAATCACAACATGGACGGATTCGACCATCGGCTAATCTTTCTCCTTCAAATATAGCAAGATCTCCTAGGATTTAGCTCCATACCAATCTATCCATTCCTTTTTTATCATTTTTATGGGTTCAACTCCATATTAACCCATAATTTTTTTTATCTTTTGTCTTGGGTTCAGCCTTTCAAACAAATCCAAGTCTCCTCGAGTTTAACCATACAAGCCAATCATATACTGAGTTACTCATACAACCTTTAATTTATTCGACCAGATCAAGTAAGTATTTCTTACTTGACTACTTTGGTATGCACTATTTTTTTTCTTTTTTTGCATTCCACAACATAAACCAAAATGGGGGCAACTATAAGCACCTTAGTTTTTGGACCAATTATAGCTAAAATGGGCCCATGCAGTAAGACAAAGAGCCTAAAACCC
>CANXYI011209318.1:0-14610 GCA_948208565.1 Hura crepitans
GTATGCCATTACATTCAAGCCAACTGCTCCTGATTCTTCAGGAATGAAATCTATGAATGTGTCTACATATTCTTGTTCTGATGTTTCACTGGGCTGTTCTTGTGGTGATTGTCCCTCTTCTCCTGTTTGTGTCAATACAGCTCCTCCTCCACAGTATGAGAAAGGGTCCTGTTCAGTGAGAATTGGATCTATTAAGGTGAGGTTATTATGCAGTCAAGAACTTTGAAGTTTAGCTTTCATGTTGATCTGATTGTTTCAGTGTTTGATGCTGATTATTTATTTCTAAATTTTCTTTCAGACTATAGGTGATAGCGTACATTTTGCTAATTCAGTTCTCTGCTTTATTGCTGCAGGCCAAATGCATTGACTTGGCTCTAACAATCCTTTATATTGTCTTGGTTTCCATGTTTCTGGGATGGGGTTTGTTTCATCGAAAAAGAGAAATGAACAAAACTTCTAGAATGAAGCCACTGTCAAATATCATGGATGGTGGTGAAATCCATTCCGTTACTAGGCAGAAAGATGAGAGTCTCTCGATGCAGGTGCTCCCAGTTTCCACCCGTTCATTTTAGTGAAATACTAGTGGTCTTTCTTCGCTACGATCATTAAAGTAATAGATTCTAATTTGAGCTTTACAAATTTATGAGAGTTCCGCAGATTGAAAATATTGTATGCCTGTCTATTCTTGTTGGCTTATCTCATCTGAAGACAGCCTTCTTTTATTTGGGTTTAATTATTGACTTGTTAATTATCAGATGCCTGAAGATTCTCCCCAAACTGGAAACAGGGTTCAGCTTTCAATTGTCCAAGGATACATGTCAAAGTTTTACAGGTCACTGCCTATGCCATTAATGCTTGATGTGAAGCAGATTTTTTTTTCTTTTTATTTATTTATTTATTTTAATTCGTGGTTGCTTTATATGCAGGAGATATGGAACATGGGTTGCTAGACATCCTATACTTGTGTTAAGTGTGTCTGTGGCTGCAGTGCTAATACTTTGTTTAGGTTTATTACGTTTTAAGGTGGAGACACGGCCTGAGAAGGTATAGCTAGATGCCTAAAGGGCTTCTCATCTTGTGTAGAAACTACCTCTTTCGTTTTACATACCCAAAAGACCTTTCTGTGAGTTTTCGTTGTGAACAATGTTTTATAAAATTGATGCTTTTGTTTTTGGTCTTCTATTTTGCATGTGGTTTTTTTATTTGTGCTTTTGGCCTGCTATCACATAAATTTAGATTATTTTAAACATTTGGTGCTCAGAGTATCTAGTAATGATAAGAAAAATGATTATTGGCAGTTTCCGAAATTCATGTCAATTGATAAGTAGTTTATTCACCTGTTAACACAGGAACATATTTAGTAGCCATTTTTTATCTGCATCAATATGATACTGTTGTTGTTACTTAATTTTCCCAGTATCTTTGTTAATTTTGATTATATACTGTTTCAGCTATGGGTAGGGCCTGGCAGTAAAGCTGCAGAAGAGAAAAGGTTTTTCGACAGCCATTTAGCTCCATTTTACAGAATTGAGCAGGTTCTACACTATTTTACTTAAGTGTTTTATTTATTTTCCATCTTATCTACCGTGCATCAATACATTTTCTAAATGGGAATTCTAGGCATTTGGTTCAACTTTCAAGACATTGGAAAGATTTGTGATTTTATTTCTTTGTGGAATTGGCCTCTGATTTGTTGATTCCAATGTGTTTTAATGCTAATTTCTGCAATGGTATCCAAATGATGCTTTGTTTTTAACTCTTAAGCAATAATAATGCCATAGAACATTTATAATACATGTGTAAAAAACTGCTGTGCAGTCAGGATAAACTCCATGATGACAAGACTAATTATCATAATTAATGTTTAAGGAAATAGTTAACACTAATGATTTTGCTTTTCTCAGCTGATTTTAGCAACTATTCCCAATGGTGCGGATGGAAAACTACCAAGTATTGTGACAGATGACAACATTAAGTTACTCTTTGAAATACAAAAGAAGGTACTCCTATCTAGTGTTGATTTCCTGAATGTATCAGTTTTTTATGTGAATTGAACTGAACGCCAATCAGATATAATTTTTTGTATGCATCATTATCCCCTTTTACAATAGGTGGTCTGTGCTTAATTGTAAAAAGTGCTAACAGGTTGATGGGATCCGCGCTAATTATTCTGGATCGAGGATATCTCTTGCTGATATTTGTATGAAGCCATTAGACCAAGATTGCGCTACTCAAAGTGTTTTGCAGGTTCTGTTCTTGCTTCATTGTACTGTCAGGGAGATAAGCAATCTTAGAAATGAAACTTTTGGGTTTATTATTGTGGATTCCAGAATGCAGAAAGATTTCTTTAACATTTTGGATGGATATTTCTAAAAGTGGCTTATAATTTATCAATTTTTACAACCATGTAGCAATGACAAATATATTTTCAGTTTTCTTTATTTTCGGCCATGTTGGAGCACTGGCATGTGATGGTTTTGTCACCCACACATTCTCCATTATTTTCCGTCTCCTCTCTTTGAATGCATATCTGCTTTTGTATTGTACTATTCATGAATCTTTAGTGAGGACCAATCTTTACATTTTCATTGGGCATAAAATGAATTGAAATGCATTTTTTGTATACTTGTATTGCATCATATGTGACTAACATCTCTCTCTCTCTCTCTTTGACCAGTATTTCCAAATGGATCCTCAAAATTATGAAAATTATGGGGGAGTTGAGCATGTGAATTATTGTCTGCAGGTATGGCTTGTTATACTCCATTACTTAGTTGTTAGAGTTCAGGAGCATGTATCTATCATTGTAAAGTTAGTATGTTATTTTTATAATTTGTTCACATTGGTTTTTTTGTTTAAGCTCTATATTTTTCAAAGGAAGCTATTATAAAATATGCAATTAAATCAGATACTATTGTTATTCCATTTGAAAAATGAACTTTCAATATTGGGATGGTAATAGGTGAATGTAGATACAGTAATTCTCACCAATTTTGCCTTTGTTCTTGGGTATGTTGTCCTCAGGTTGATTGTATACTGGAATAGAACAGTTGCATACTAACCTTAATTTATTCATTTATTTTCTAGTTGATATAAGTCCGAATCTAACAAATTCTAGTTGATATTGTCAACTTGGCTGAATACCTCTCCGTTGGAGAGTTCTTGCATTGAATGGAAATATTTCTGATTACATGCTTACAAAACTGCAATTTGTTCCTATGATATTGCTGTACAAAAGGAAAGCTATTTACACTCACACTATAAATATACAGCTATACAATTACATTCCTAAAAAGCATATGGAAGGAATCAATCCTAATTAGCTATCCAGAATCCTAATTAGTTGTCCTCCATTCTAACGGATATATCCACATCAATCAATGTAGGTGGATGTTTTAATTGTATTTAAGTCTCTGCATTAGATAGAAGTATTCCTGGAGTTGTCGCTTATATGTACTCTTTCTGGCTTTCAAAAATGAATTCGGTCAAAAAGTTAATGGTTGAAGTACACAATTTCCTCTCTACCCTCCCAAGAAGCAACAGAAACTAATATATATATGTACGCACGTGCACATGTTTGTGTATTATGTCCAACTGATTTGTCAAAATCATATGCATGTTATGCGCACGTGTTTGTGTATTATGTCCAACTGATTTATCAAAATCATATGCATGTTATTTCAGCATTATACCTCAGCTGACAAATGCATGAGTGCCTTTAAAGGTCCTCTTGAGCCAAGCACTGCCTTGGGTGGCTTCTCAGGGAGCAATTACTCAGAGGTATTTGTTTTCTACTAAATAGCATATACTACCATCTCTGTTTCATGTGACAGTTTTGTATTGATTTTTCTGAGACAGGCTTCTGCATTTATTGTAACTTATCCAGTAAACAATGCAATCGATAAAGAAGGGAGTAAAAGTGATAGAGCTGTTGCTTGGGAAAAGGCTTTTATTCAGTTAGTAAAGGTTTTCCTTTTCTCATTTCATTTATTCTTTTATACGATTTTTCTTTTGTTTGGCAATTTTCACAGCTTGAGGACAACTGTACAGTGTTATGTCTTATCCTCTTTATGATTTTACCAGCTGGATATGGTGGCGTTAACGAAAATAATTGTACCAGTGTCTTTCATGTGGATTTAATACCATTTTTAAATCTATAAGTTTGTGTTGTGCTCCAATGTTTATCTTCGACATAAAAAAACCTGGTATAACTAGTCTATTTGGAACAAGATAATCTTTAATGTCTGAAATTTAAAAAGAAATCACACTGTGCATTTTCATATTAGAGGGACAATTGAAAGGTAAATATCACAATGTTTAAAATTGGATTCTATAGTCATCTTCAGATCTAAGAAACATTACAAGGTGACTTCTACATGGTAGTGTCAAATTGCTCATGACTTGTATGGAATGAATTATTTATGCTTTGATGTTGTGTCATCTAGTGAGAAGTCTTTTACGTGAACAAGTTTTATGTTTAGAGAGTTGAAGCATAGTGAATTAAGTTTTTTGTGTTCCTACTTGTTAAATATCCCACATCGGTTTATAAGATGGTTTTACTCCTTATAATGACATGTGCAATCTTCTCCTTTTGAGCTAGCTTTTGGGGTGAGTTAGACATAAGTCAATTTTCTTAACATGGTATTAGAGTCACCGATTACGATGTTGGGGCCACCCACAGGTGTGTGCATATACTCATGCTCTAGGCTTCCCGCTATGTTCGGCCCTGGGCGTGAGGAGGGTGTGTTGGATATCCCACATCGGTTAATTATAAGATGGTTGTGCTCCTTATAATGGCATGTGCAATCCTCTCCCTTTGAGTTAGCTTTTGGGGTGAGTTAGGCACAAGTCCATTTTCTTAACACTACTATAATCTATTACTTTTATAAGTTATAGTTGCCATATGATCCATCATTTGTAACTACAGAACATCTGTTGAATGCCCCTTAAATATTTCAGACTAAGATTGTAAGTTGGTCAATTTCTATTATTAATGGGGCCATAAGTTAACAGAAAAACATTTGAACCTTATTTCAACATAATAAATTGATTCAAATTAGGAATTAATGGGGATGTATATTGCATCTGACCTATGCTGTAAGTTACATCTTTCTGTTCTGCTTCAAAAGGTAAAGTTATCCTGAATGTATAATTGGTGATTATTTGATGGGATAGTGCTTATTTCACCATTTACTTTTAATGGTGATAGAGTTTAGAATTCTTTTCTGCACTATGATATCTCAATTTCTTATATATTTTGTATAATAGGACGAACTATTGCCAATGGTACGAATGAAAAATGTTACTCTTTCTTTTTCATCGGAGAGCTCTATCGAGGAAGAATTAAAAAGAGAAAGTACTGCAGATGCCATTACAATATTGGTAAGGTTTTTTCCCCATTTAAGGTGTAGTAATAATAGCCATTATCTAGTTCAATCAGAAGTCCTAAACTTGCAGCGAGGATTTTATATGAGTTTCAGAACAAGAATTGCAGCTTTATGTGAAAAATATTGAAATGGCTGTAAGATCTCTTTGGTGGGACCAGGATTGTTTATTTCATTCGTAGAATTGTCTGAAGCTACTATTAATGATACTTCTAATCAGTAGACTATATCCATGATTTGAAATTTTTTGAAAATGTTTTCCTTCTAAATTGAAAATCTATTGTACATTCAAACATATCATTTTGGTGTACGTATTTAATTAAATTTGTTCTGGGTACTGCATTGCAGATAAGTTATCTAGTGATGTTTGCCTACATATCTCTTACGCTGGGTGATTCACCGCAGTTGTCTTCTTTTTACATTTCATCTAAGGTATGTATAATCCCTGGGTTTCTGACTTTCTTTCTTCATAGAACTTCAGTTCCTTCCCAAAAGATTCTTATGACATTGCTAAAAGTTCCTGTTCCTTGAGCAGTTAGCATTTTCCTTATCATTATCCAAATTTCATTTATTGGTTGAATTCCAGGTGCTGCTAGGTCTTTCTGGGGTTATGCTTGTTATGCTTTCTGTTCTTGGCTCAGTTGGATTTTTTAGTGCCATTGGAGTGAAATCCACATTAATCATCATGGAAGTCATTCCTTTTCTTGTATTAGCAGTAAGTTTCTTCCTTCTTCATCTTGTTGGACTAAATTTGATTTGATGATGGAGCCATCATGTCCCTCTTTTTTTTTTGGGAGTCATCATGGAGCTTGATGTTTGTATGGAAAATTCCCAATCCTTAATGTGCATTTTCCTCTTGTTATTAGCTAATGAAGTGATCTACAAGACAAAGGGGCAAGAACTAGAGGCTATTTTACATGCATTCTTTACTGCAACACTTAGTTCCAGCAGATTGGTAGTGAAACAAGAACCACAATATACAACTATAGAGGCCTGATGAGCTAGTTGAATGATGATAGAATTAGCATTTCTTTTACCATTGCTGTCCAAATGATTTTGACTTTTTCAGCAGTATTTCTTTGCGAATTATGGTATTTGTTAAAACTTATGGTAGCTGAAATCGAAATCCAATATTTGTTTATCAGCAAAATATATGCCACTGTAATCTGAATATTTTGTAGATCGATTGAGCAACCTTTCTGTAATCTTTGCTATCTATACCAAAATATTTTCAGTTATGCTATCTTAGCAACTTCCATATCAGGTAGGGGTGGACAACATGTGTATTTTGGTGCATGCTGTTAAGCGGCAACCACTGGAGTTGCCACTTGAAGGACGGATAAGCAACGCACTTGTAGAAGTCGGGCCATCTATAACACTTGCTAGTCTGTCTGAGGTGCTAGCATTTGCAGTTGGGAGTTTTATACCTATGCCTGCATGTCGTGTGTTCTCCATGTTTGCTGGTGATATATCCATTTTCCAGAATAAGCAAATTATTTATACTTCAATTTTCTTTAAAAACTGTCATCTCACTTTGTGCAATGCTTCTTTTGCAGCATTGGCTGTGCTTTTGGACTTTCTTCTGCAAGTTACTGCATTTGTTGCTTTGATAGTTTTTGACTTTTTAAGAGCAGAGGATAAGAGGGTTGATTGTTTTCCATGTCTAAAAACCTCTTCATCATATGCCGACTCAGATAAAGGTGGAGTTTCTCAAGCGATGTTTACTTGATGCATGCCCTTTCTCTTTTCATGATTTGATACATGCCTTATTCTATTTCATTTGAACTTGACATGGAAATGCAGGCATTGGTGGGAGAAGGCCTGGATTGCTGGCTCGATATATGAAGGTAATCAACTTATTTTTTATGAAGATATGCCTTCAAAAGCCTAATGATTCAATTTTGTATATCCACATATGCATTACAATGTGCTTTTGTGATTTTTATTTGTGTTACATGTAAATATTTTTGTTTTTCCAGGAGGTCCATGCACCTATTCTTAGTCTCTGGGGAGTTAAGATAGCTGCCATTTCCATCTTTATTGCCTTTGCATTGGCTAGTATTGTGAGTTACATGTTATTTACTCTCTGATTCTGCAAGTTTTTGGATGTTTTACATCTCTTAACATTTCTGAACCTCATAGGCATTATCCACTAGGGTTGAGCCTGGATTGGAACAGAAGATTGTTCTTCCACGGGACTCTTATCTTCAGGTTCAACTTTGTGTAATTTGTAATTTGATGAATGCCTTTCACATGAGGTTTTACATGTTGGTTAATTATTCGTACGTCTCTGTTTCCACAGGGTTATTTTAATAATGTTTCTGAGTATCTTAGAATTGGTCCTCCACTTTACTTTGTTGTGAAGAATTATAATTATAGGTAATTCAGTGCTTTTCTTATATTTTTTAAATTTTTTGATTATTTTATTCCATTAAAAATCAGTCTTAAGTCCACTGTTTGCATACAATCTATGATATCAATTGAAGTTTACTTATGTAGGGGCAAAGATTTTTGAGCAGCAAAACACATGCATGCACACAAACACAGTATCAATTTATATATATTGAAGTTTATATATTTTGTGAAATGGCACTGTTTAGGTTATTGTAGCATACTTTTTCATTTATAGCCATTGTGCAGTCAGTCTTTTAGAATAAAATGCTGAAGCATAATATAAAACGTAGAGATTTTGAATTTTTACCTATGTGCTCATACACCAAAAAGTCTTGGTGTTGGACCTCCAAGTCATAGCCCTTCTTTAGCAATTTGGAATTTTGTTTTTGTGACCTCTCAATTGCAATACCAAGCATCCCCATGAGAGATCCTTTTGGGTGGGTGTGATGACATGAGCCAAGTGTGTGTTCTGCTGTATGGCCCCCTATGATCAAGTCTTATTAATGCTATCTGGAGAAACTGAGGCAAAAACTAATTTAGTTGCTGCTATGATCTTCTAAACTTGATGATGGTTCTGAAATCAGAGTTAATCTCTTGGTAAGACGATCCAGAATGATTTGGTTGCAATTGAATTCCGGATGATTTTGGTTCAAACATGCAGTTTTCTCGATCCTGAAACTGTGAATGGAGTTGTTTTGGAGCCTGGTACTTATTTTCCTGAAATATTGATTCTAGGACACTGGAAGAATATACCCAGCAATCTCATAAACATTGGCATTTTTTGCTACGTCGATTTAGAGGTGGTTTGGTGAGTTATAAATGTAGTTCCCATACAACTTCCCTGGATAGCACTTGGCTCCTCTCATATCTTTATAGAGATAGCTCATACCAGCTTGCTATATTGTTTGCACTTCTAGCAGGTGGTTGCTCTGATACTGTTATTATGATCCAGTTTCTGTGTACTTCTAACAAGCAAGAGAAAGCTTAGCCTAAGCCTCAAATAATAAGACACTGATGCCCTTTTATATAATCCAACAGTCCCCTTCTAATGTGGGATTTGGGATTTCACAAATATAATCTGATAACAAAGGTTGCAATGTAGCTAAGTCCACATCTGTGATTGGTGAATTATCCCGCAATTTAACTTATGTTTGAAAGAATTTATGACTTCTGATTGCTGAATTGTGAAAGAAATCATTTGACTTCTGTCATTTTAAGCGAAGTTACTAATCGAATTCTAGTGTTAACGTTTTATGCCTTAAGATCTTCAAGCTGACAGTACTCTGCTCCTCAGCTCAGAATCGAGACATACAAATCGGTTGTGCTCAATCAATCAATGTAATTCAGACTCTCTTCTAAACGAGGTAAAGCTTTCTTCCTTTTTAATTTAATTAATAAATGAAGTATATGGCTTTTGCTCATTTTTAAATACTTCCCTCTCTGGGGTTTTATTCAGAATCCCTCTTATGTATCTCATTCATATATAGTGAATTATATATTTACTAAGTGCAGCACAGTTCATTGATCTACTTTAACTTATGACAAGCATTTGTTTGAGACAGTTGTGGAATTTGGATTTTGAATTTTTTGGAAAGGAACTGCTGCCTGTAACTTGAGACTTAATATTGTTGCCATGAACTATATGTATTCTTGTATAAAATATCAATTCTAATTGAACTCTATGCTTGCTTCCGCAATATGATTGTATTTTCTTTGACAAAAATCCTTGATCTTCTTGCTTCTCTAGATTGCCAGAGCATCCCTAACGCCTGAGTCCAGCTATATAGCTAAGCCAGCTGCTTCATGGCTTGATGATTTTCTTGTATGGATATCACCAGAAGCTTTTGGTTGCTGTCGGAAGTTCACAAATGGTAGTTATTGTCCCCCTGATGATCAGGTCATCATCTAAATTTTGTGAAGCAAAAGCATTTCATTCTGATGTGGAAATCAGATACTGTTACAATGCTTTGCTGTTTTTTCCCTTGATATTCACATGGATGCTCTTGCTGTTTTTACTGCTTGTAACTTGCTTCGATTTTTGCATGAATGTTGTCATTTTGATGCTAATAAATTGCCTTCTTTATTAATGTTTTTGTTGTCGCATATTATTATTTGAAAATTTTGGTATCGTATAATGTCCTGAAGATTTAATTTCATTATTGCTTATTAATTAAGTAATCTTGAGATAACAATCAAAAAAGATATTGAAGTAGTTTCCACTTCAATTACTTAAAATTTGGTATCATATGATGGCTTGAAGATTTAACTTTATTATGGCTTATTATTTAAGTAATCTCGAGATAACAATTATACTTTGTTGACAACATCTGACTTAACATAATTTTTGATAAAATGTCATTTAACTTTGCAAATTCACTTGTTATACTATTTCTTTTCCAGCCTCCATGCTGTTCTGCTGATGGAGGCTCTTGTGATCTCAATGGAGTTTGCAAAGATTGTACCATGGTGAGCTACAAGACATTTTTCTGTCTGATTGCTTTCTTAATTAATTTGCTTTTTACTATCAATTTTATCAAGGCAGTAGCATTCTCATTTTTATATGAATGATGGTTAAATTGCTAACAGTTTTGGATCTTTTCAGTGCTTTCGTCATTCAGACTTGAATAATGATCGTCCATCTACAGCACAATTTAGGGATAAACTCCCATGGTTTCTTGATGCTCTGCCTTCTGCTGATTGTGCTAAAGGGGGCCATGGTGCTTACACTAGCAGTGTGGAGCTGAGAGGTTAGCCAAACTGGATATATATTCAATTATCTTTTGGGCAACATTTAACAATGTGATCCTTTTTTTGAGTATAATGTGGAATCTTTTTTAAAATCAGGCTATGAAAATGGTGTTATTCAAGCATCATCCTTCCGCACGTATCACACACCCCTTAACAAGCAGGTTATGTTTCTGATGTTATAATTTGCATGGTATGTGTTCCTTTTATTCTTTTCCATAAAGAGCCCTATCACTTACAGTTAATGCATTATTTATAGATTGACTATGTCAATTCATTGAGGGCTGCTCAAGAATTCAGTTCAAGGATGTCTAACTCTTTAAAGGTATGAAGTTAAGGCTATCAACTGACTGAATAGTTTACCTGATGTTCCATCCTTCGAAACAAGTTAAATTTTTCCTTGTTATCTTGTCTTTCTCATGTTCTAATGTTGAGGAGGTATTAGGTTTGTTCTTTTAAATGATAGGATCGCTAGTTTTCTTTTATCATAGTACTTTTTGATATTAAACTTCCTAGCTTGAATTCTGATAAAATAGTTTCACCTGCTCATTTAGGAAACAATGGCTGCATTTTTGGCTCGTGTCAGTATTAAAATAATATTCCTTGGCTTGTGCAGATTGAGATCTTCCCATATTCAGTTTTCTATATGTTTTTTGAACAATATCTTGATATATGGAGGACGGCATTGATAAACCTGGCTATTGCAATTGGTTAGTAACTTTAAGAAGAGTGGTTCTCAACGAACTCTTTTTTTTTCAGGACTTTGTTTGGCATTGTTCATTATTATGCCTTTTTTTTTGCAGTATAGATGTTCGGAATATTCTTTTTAAAAATGAAATTGCAACACGCACGCACACACGCACACACACATATATATATTGGTTAAACCCTTTGAGTACCAGAGATGATTTTCAAGTTTTATTTCACAACCTTGAGTTGTCTTTCAATGCTGAAAGGAATCATACCATTTTTCCCCCCACTGCATTGACTGTTACTAGATCATATTTGTTAATGTTTAGTTATTTCCTCTTGTATACTGCCTTGATTGACTTTAATTTCTTTATTTTTTTGTGAAATAACAGGTGCTGTATTTGTTGTTTGTCTAGTTATCACATGCAGGTTGGTATTCTTTTTGGTACTTGTGCTCCTTTTCCTGACAAAAAAATTACAATGAAGTTTTCTGTTTGATTCTCTTCTCAAACAAACTAATCAATAAATGAGGTGGAAAAGAATGGGAATTGATTGTTTCGTTTGGTTAAATGCAGTTTATGGAGCTCAGCAATTATTTTGCTAGTCCTAGCAATGATTGTTGTGGATCTCATGGTATATTCTCTTGCTAATAATGTCTGCATACATTTCTTCTTTTTGTTTCTTTTTCCTTTCCTTTTTTTTAAAAAAAAAATTTTTGACAAATTTGTTCTCTGTATGCTTATGATTTCTACTTGAGATGAAATTCCTTACATGATATTTGTCAGGGCATGATGGCAATTCTGGACATTCAACTGAATGCAGTATCTGTTGTTAACCTTGTCATGTCAGTGGGCATTGCTGTTGAGTTCTGTGTACATATAACACATGCCTTCTCAGTAAGCATCAATTCTTGCCGAAACATTGCTTTTGACCCTATGGAAACACTTGTCAATAGCCATTTACATTGTTGATTTCAGTTGAAACGTGTATCAACTGCTTATTTTATTAGGTTCATTCATAATGAATCCGCATCTATCTATCTATCTTTGTTCATACACCTGTCCCATATTTGCATAATTTAACAAAATATCATCATCTGTGATATGGAGTAAAATCAGTTGCGTTTTCAATACCCTGATGGCCCACTAAACATCTTAAAGCAATTGACTTCATTTCCATAGAGGAACTAAATGAGTTTCCTTTTGGGTTGGGGCTATTTCTCATTTTGGCTTTTGTTGCAAGTTCGTAGTTCTTACAGAGGTGTTATACAGGTAAGCAGTGGAGACAGAAACCAAAGGGTAAAGGAAGCTCTGGGTACAATGGGGGCTTCAGTCTTCAGGTTCTTTCTTCTTTCCTGGCTCAAATAGATAAGATTTAACCCTTAAGAGGTGAGATGGGATGGTAAAGGTCCATTCCTCTTGAACTAGAGGTCTCGAGTTTTGAGTCTTGCGTATGGAGCACTTTTAAAAACTTGGGAGGAAGCACTTTATAGTGGGCTTTTGTTGATTCCACTTATTCCTTGACTTTAATGCAAGTCTCTGACTTGAAAATAATTAGCTATGCATATATATATATATATATATATATATATGGAAGAAGAAAAATACGTTTAGATCATTTTGACCCAAAAGGGCTTTTCTTATATGAATTTGGGACCCTTAGTATGGAGTTCTCCTAATCTTGGTTTAAACATGAGTTTTTCTGAGCTCTCCCACCATTTTTCATGTCTAAAGTATTACAATATTATCAAATATGATCTTTCGTACTGACAAATTTTTATCTTTTCTTGTGATGCAATTGCAGTGGAATCACACTAACAAAGTTAGTCGGTGTGCTTGTTCTTTGCTTCTCAAGGACAGAAGTTTTTGTGGTCTCTTATCCTATACTCGGCTAGAATTTCTTCTGCCAAACCCAATTTTTGCCTGTGTATTCAATATATTTGCATCTCAAATTCTGCAGGTTTATTACTTTAAGATGTACCTGGCTCTGGTCCTCCTTGGTTTCTTGCACGGGCTGATATTTTTACCTGTAAGTTTATTGCTTTTCCGTCAATCCTTGTGCATTTTGTTAGTTGGAGGACTTGCATGATATTGATATTCACTTGTTATTTCCTTTTTCCCTGGATAAACCATCATGAAGCACATATAATATGGCCATGTACTTTGTAGAGGACAAAGTACCTAGTAAAGTCACAATTCAATTTCAACAGTAAAAATATCATCATCCTTAACAGGAGTTTCCCTCTATACGAGTTTCAATACTAGCAATTGCAATATAAAGCCGAGTCTAATACATCTTGGCTTCATCATTTGCAGGTAATATTGAGCATGTTTGGTCCACCTTCAAGATGTAAGCTTGTGGAGAAGGCGGAAGATAGACCGTCAGTTTCCTTGCAGCCATGAGAAGCTAGAGTTGCTACCTCATGGCTGTTTTTGTAGTTTTTTCAAAATGAAAGAAAAAAGAAAAAAATCTTTGCTAAATTAGATGTACGATTAGTGCAGCAACATTTTTAAGTTACTTTTGTATACAGTGTTCACCAAAAGAAAAAAAGAATCGCCGGTTGCAAAACTCTTCTTCTTCCTGGCTTCTCAACACACTGATACACTGATATGAGAAACATTAATATATGTCGATGATTCTTTTCTCGATTTATTTGACTTGTTATTGCATTAGACAGCTGCAAATGAAGAGCTGTTGGATGCGGTTCGCTTCCTGATGTCAGCATACTAACAAGTTCAGATATATATGGTTGGAATTGGGATTATTTTAGATCTTAGCGGTGAGTGATGACATATATGGACAGTAATACAGGTAGACCATCTTGTTTATTATTTTATAGAAAGAATGTATGTTGATTTTTCTTCTGTCCAACGCCAACCTGTAGCTATTCAAAGAGGTGGGAGCACGTGGCCAACTTGATGCCGTAAGGTCTAATTAATAGTTTATAGAACAAGTGCTGCTGATAAAAGTTTTCCAATGTCACTTTCTGATTAAAATAGAAACCACAGATCAGGACAAGATTGTGCGCAAACCATCTTTTTTTTTCTGAATGAAACTCTATTCCCATTGCACGATAGACAGAAACAGTATTTGAAATTGATTGAAGCTTATAATATTCCTGCTCATGGCGAAATCAGAACAAAATAATAATAATAATAATAAAGAATAAATAAATGAGCAAAGTAAAAAAAGAAGTAAGCCAAAATAAAAAAAGAGCCTATTTATCAAGATACATGGTTTTCATAAACCAAAAATTACTTCTGTTCTGATTTGACGAGATGTTTTTCCCCGAGTATTATTTCACTCTTTCACCATCAAATGTACAGGAAGAACCGCCACTGCGCAGAAGCAAGTTTATTGACTTCTCTCACGAACCAAGCTCTTATCATTTTCAATT
>CANXYI011209381.1:0-13566 GCA_948208565.1 Hura crepitans
ATGATGTTGTTTGTATAGCTTCGTATGCTATATGCAGAAAGAATAGAAAGGATTGTATAAGCACTTATATGTATACTGATGTATGGATTATGGTCCTGTAATGTATTAAAAGTTTATGTTAACTTATAATATGTATATATACAGATATGTTATTGATGGGTATTGATATGTGATGATTAGTAAGCTATTATGTATGTATGGATTTGAATGGTTATGAGATAAGTGTTTTTCTTTATGTGTGTGTGGATTGAAATGATGTTGAGCTTGGATGGTTAGATGGACCAAGATGTCAATAAGTTGTGTTTTTATATATTAGAAGTGTTATTTTATGTAGGTTAATATTTGGGATAGTATCCTGATACAACCATTATACTGTCAAATTTTCGAGACGAAGATCCCGAATAATAAACCTTAGATGAGATTTTTGTTAAGATAAGTTTTGATGAGTTTCTTTAATAAGTTACATAATGAAAAAAAAAAGTTTCAAGTCATATGAATCTTAGATGAGGTTTAAATAGAGTGAGTTGGAAGTTGGTTATGTGTCACTCCTTATTTGGGTCCAGCGATGGGATCAAGTAAGGGGTGTCACATGCATGATTACAATTATGACAATTGAATGTTATTCTTATAACATAAATGATATATTAGTGACTTTTGGTATGCATGTATTTGTTTGATGAAATAAATTACATGATATGGATTAAAGTATGTATGACATGACTATGATATGTATGATATGGATTAAAGTATGCTGCCTAAGATAATTAAATGCTTGTGTGCATGTGTGTGTGTGTGTGTATGTATATACACTACTAAGCTTTATGTTTAGTGCATTGTTGTTTTTATAGGGCATAGGTTAAAGGTACAAATAGAAGTTAAAAGCCTCAAGTAGCTATATGGATTAAGATATATCATTTCTTTTGGTATTTTGATTTCTTTCATGTAAATTATGGGATGTCATGATAGTAGTGTGACACCTCTTACTTAGTTCGATTGTCGGACCCAAATAAGGAGCGGTGCATAAACTGATATCCAAATTAATGTAGAAAAATCTGTATACATTTAAACCTTTATTGTTTAAGATTAAAATATAATTTGCATGCATATAGTTATAAAAATATGGATTTTCAAAAACTATTTTACAAGGTATACTATTAAGGTCCTCTTGCCAAAATTTCAATAGCCTAACGGCTATATCGAGCTCCATCCCATATAGTAACCTCTATAAAAATAACACTTCTAAACCATTTAGTCACACTACAACCATATCTAGGTCCTCTAGTCTAACTTAGCAACTCAAGTCAATATATATCAAGCATGCATAAAGAAAAGATATCATAAAGTCAAGCAATAATACATAATCTTAATACAAAAGTTGTAATATTGATTCTAATAGATTTACAAAGTACATTTAAACCATAGATTAGGCCCAATCCCTCAATCACATAAGAGTGCCCATAATATTAGTTACATCACATTATTATACCAAAAATAAGCAAAATACCAAAAAGATGCTTTTCTTGATCAATCTCCTAGATTGAGGCTTTGACTCTAATTTGCTTTTCCTTAACCTATGCATTGCAAAATAAAACGAGTGCTTAATGGTGTATTCACTTTAGCATATCCATGCTCACATACAAATCATGCAAAGACATCAAGCACATAAAATTTATCTCATTTCATAAACATACATAACTCATCATGTACACACACACACACATATATATAAGCATTGAAACACTCATTCATAATACTAAATGGATTATTCATGTATGATCATTATTTCATAATAAACATAATTGACCAATCATACATAGTTACATGTTCATAACATTTTCAATAAGCTTTTTATGTAAAAAAATGCAAGTAGATTCTATTTAGTTCCACCAATTTAAATCTTTAGGTTAATTTAATCATTTTATGCCCATACCTAAAAGATAACTATCCAAAATTGGATAGCAGGACTAACTAGTCCTGTAGGCCATATCAATCTGTAGATCACACTAGGACCCATAAGTTATATCCAGGGGGTTCGAAGGTCATATCCAGGACCTGAAGGTCATATGATTGCTCGTAGGCTAAAAAAAGTACCCATGGCTACCCTAGCAACTGCTATGACTTCCTAGTTGACTAGTCAACCTATCTAATCTAGGTTGTCTAATGGTATGGGGCATGACCATTATAAATTAATTTCACCTTTTTAAGTAGTTTTTAAAATCCATAATGTCTTATTTCCAACATCTATATGATTTTGCACATATATCATCACATTCATGCGTATACACTATCACTTATGTTCCTATTTATAATTATAACCACATATAAGTCAAAATTGTTACTCTAGCTCAAACATAAGCTCATCACATAATTTTACTTATTTCAGCCATATACAAGCCTTAACACAAAAATATGCATTTCCATACCATAATGTTCATATTATAAACCTCTTTATCATATGCCATTAGAAAAATCGACATATATTTTCCTTGTTAACCATTCGGCCATACCAAGCTTTTACATATATATGTGCCTCAAAGAAACATATACATACTCATTATATCTCATAAAACTTCATCTGACTAGCTCAATCAATTAATGTGCCATGCATATGCATTCGACCACTATCATGTTATACACATACACATTCTTTCATATAGTTACATAACCATATAAAAGCTCATTTCATCATATAACTCATTTCTAACCATATAACATTACATCTTTATATAAGCATCATCTAAGAACATTTATTACTAAACCTCACATTAGATATTAACATTACTCAATTCAAACAATTTCCAATAGTCAATTCAGCTAAGTCATAAAATATCATCAACACTAACATATAACATATATTTATCATCATGCTATTAACCACATATTTAATCATAACTCATAGCTTAAGCCAAAAACATACTTGTCCTCTACCTAGAGGCATTCGGCCTCACTTAGAAAACACCCTACACATACCCAATTCTCAACATAACACATTTATAACATTACTTATAAACACATATCATCAACTTAGCACATTTGCACAAAGTTTCATCAACATACACACAAATATCACTTGCCCTATAATTTTGGCCACCACAAAAAATGCACATGGTCATTATATTTCCACTAATTATTCATCATTTATTACATTCATAACATGTAGTTACACCTAACATTCAATTTCAAGCCATTTAAACATAATGAGCATTAAAATCCCAAACACATACACATTTGCACATCAAAATTAATCACACATAACACATGCTAACATGAATACACTTACAATTGAGGTCAAAATGCACCAAAAAACTTGATTAAACTTTGTCTTTTCCCTTTCCTTTACTTGGCTCCATCTTTTCTACATACATATAATAGGCAAGATTTTAGAAAACTCACCAAAAATCATATAAGCTTCTAAAAATCAATCTAACCTTATAAATGTGTTCTTGGGTACCCTAGGGACCTTAAAAAATAATAAAACCTAAAAATACTTACCCGATTGAAAAATAATTACTATTCACCACTATGTAAAATCTCATAAAATCACTAAGATCTTCTTAATTTCTCAATTGAATGGAGGTCTAGAGGTTATGGAAGTGATGTTTAATGGTTTGGATGAGGAAGAATGGTAGTGGATGAGAGGAAGAAAAAGAAGAAAAAGGTTCAGTATGGGGCTTCAATGGCGTCAACTAGAGAAAAAGAGAAGGGAGGGAGGAGGTTGCCAACACTATTCACAAATTGACCATTTTAAATACCCATTTTGACCATTTGACTTGGTCAACATAATCCATGGCTAAGGTTCCTCTCTTTTCCTTTTTGTTTACCATTCTTTCAGACCTTTAATCCACTCTCTAATCATCCCATAAAATCATTCCCTTAAGGTCCATCAAACCTTAGAAACACGTTTGAAAATTTAGAAAAATCGAATTAAAAATCATGAGAAAAATTGAATTAAAAATCGTACTTTAATCGATTCCCAATTTTTTTAAAAAATACTTTTTGATATTTAAAAATTTCAATTCCAATGCCAATGAACTATTTGGAATATTTAACTAACAAGTCACATCAATCCCAAATTTTCTTAGCAAAAATTGAAGATTTTATAGTTCAGCTAAAACTAGGTCATTATTCACTTGACATTACCATAAAATATTAACTGTCATTTTTAACCATCTAAATGACTTTAGATTAACTACAAATTTTTCCCAAAATTATTATATGACTAATACTTCCATTCAATAAGATTAGTGTGACCCAAGTTTTGGGAAACACTATTCACCTTGAGAAATACTTTCATGAGATTTTCGGGGCATTACAAGTAGTGCACTTACATGTTGTACAAAGGAAATTGAGCCTAGACTAGTTTTTGAAACATGTTGTAACTGTTGACAAAATATATTTACTTTTGCAATGAATAACTAAACTGCTATATTGAATTTTATTATGTATATGCTTTCAAAATGCATTTTTGTTGAGAATGTTGTGTTGAGTTTTTGGGTGGATCAGAAGGATCTAAATTGGTTGAAAATATATTGAAAGAATTATAAAAATATTTTTGAACTTGCAAGTTACTATTCATTTTAGAGATAGTTTCCCAGTACAACTATTATGCTATGGGATTTTTGACACAATGATTCCCTAATTGTTTTAAAAACTCTAAAGCGATTTTCATTAAGTTAAGATTTTAAAGGAGTATACATGATCAAATGTTTTTGAAAAGTTTTTAAAGTATACAGGTTTTTAATAAAATAAGTTTGTATATCAATATGTGTGTCACTCCTTATTCAAGTTCAATGATCAAAATGGGTAAAAAGTGTCACATTAGGTTATATCAAAGCTCTGGTTTAGGCGTTTCTTGGTACATAAGAGTCACATATGAGTGCCTAGATTCTAAAATCATGCATCACATAATTAAACACTACTTAGGCTTATAATATGTTCCTTTTTCCTATAGACTAAAGATTAGCAAATCACACCCCAAGGTGGTGCTGGGGAAGTAGAAAGTCATGAACTAACCTTAGTTAATGAGCCTTTTAGGGCAAAGACATTATATTGTAGTGTTATAGGACCAGTTACCCAGGCACAAGCTACCTTGTTATAGCAGACAGTTGAACTTTTAAGGCATGCTACTATAGCTACTACTCTGTCTCCACTAGTACAACTACCACTAACCTCACTAGCTCTTCAAAGGACATACCTAAGAGGATTAAGAAGATGGGGGATAAGGACTTTTTCGGTAAGGGGTTAGATGAACCTATAAAGGTAGAGTACTGGTTAGAGAGAATGGTCCAAATTATGTAGCAACTGAAGTGTACCCAAAGGAATATGTGATATGTGCAACATCATTGTTACAAGAAAAAGCATTCAAGTGGTGGGATGCCCTTATAGAACATAAAGCACCTAAAGACCTGACATGGGATTTCTTCTTAGCAGAGTTCAAGAAATATCTTACTGAGCACTACATGGACAGAAAGAGATAAGAGTTTGTGGATTTAAAGCAGAGAAATAGAACCATCACGAAGTATGAGAAGGACTTCACTAAGTTGAGTTGGTATGCTAAGGAGATGGTTACCATAGAGACAAATATGTGTAAGCAGTGTGAAAAAGCTCAACTTTAACATTAACCTTTAGGTAGCCCCAATAAAGCTCAGGGACTTTTTTGCTTTGGTGGAAGCATGTCACATAGTAGAGGAGATTCAAAAAGAAAGAAGAGAGGTCTTTTAGAAGAAAAGGTCATATAGGCAAGGTTAAGGTAGCTTAGCTCCTACTTCAAAAAAGAAACAGAAAAGAAACCAGCCTAAACAATAGCAATTCTAGAGGTAGGGTCAGACCCAAAAGTTTAGTCAAAGTTCAAGACACAAGCAGTCAATGCTCTAGTTTCTACAACTAGGAATGCACCGATAAAGATGTGTGAACATTTTGGGAAGTGCCAAAAAGGTATTTGCTGGAAGATCATCCAAGAGTATGCTATGGATGTGGCTCCAAAGGCCATTATCAAAAGAATTGTCCCAAGAATCCTAAAGTGCCTACATAGTTGCAAGATTCTTCACCAGCTAAGTTTCAAGGTCAGCAAAGAGATAGAAGTGGTAGAGCTAGAAGAGATCAGAGGGGCAAGGCTAAAACCATAGATAAATCTGAGAGAAGAGCAATAGCTAGGCAATAGGCTATCTAGGCATGCGAAGATGTTGATTCCCCTAAAGTTATTGCTAATACCTTCTATCTATTTAATCTACCTATTTTATCTTTGATAGATATATGTTTTACTCATTTGTACATATGCACTGCTTGGGCATAAGATAAGGGTTAGAGCCAAAATAGCTTGATATAGATATCTTGGTTAGCAATCTAATAAGGTAGCATGTGATAGTTAACAAAGTTTATTAGGAATACGCTTTGTTAATCCAAAGACTTATGTTTTCAGCTAATCTCATCGAATTACCCTTCTATAAGTTCGATTTGATTTTGGGCATGGACTAGTTGTCCAAGCACTATGCGATGGTAGACTACAGATAAAAAAGGATTTCCCTTTATATAATGGATGAGACAAAGGTTATCATTTTAGGAGAAAGATCAAGCTTCATGTCTAATGTCATTTCAACAATTGCTACTAGGCAAATGGTAAGAAAAGGTTGTCCAGCCTATTTGGCTCATGTGCATAACACTAGAAAGAAAAAATCATGTCATGCCCTGACTTTCAGTCCGATTTTCCTAAGCATAGAATGGGAATTTAAGGAAACCCCAAGGAATAAAATAGATTGGTTGGTATGAATAAAGAAGTGAAAATTGAGTAAAAGGCGTAATGATTATTTTCCAAATTATCAAGGGCAAAATTGGAAAAGGTTAGTTTAAGGTCTAAAAATAAATAAAACATGTATAGAAGAGTGGAAACCATGAAAATAGCAAGAAATAAATGCACAAGTGTGAAAAGAATAATGTCTGGGACATGGTTTTAATGAATATTGACACCGAGCTGTGAATAGTACTTCCCGGGGCCTGAGTGAACTACATAAGCAAGATGAAAGGAAATATTATGAAGTAATCTTGGGTGAAATTTGGAGTAAAAATGAAGTCATATAAGCGGTTGAAAGTGTAATTAAAGATTCAATTACAATGTCCTAATGAATAGTAACCTAGTTTTAGCCTAATGATACAATATCCGATTTGAGCTCAGAAAAATCTAAAAATAGCATAACTTGATGGTCAAAAATTCTAACTAAGCCAATGGTACTAAGATTAGAATTTTTTGACAACAAGAAGTAATTTATCTAAGTTAATCAAAATCACGATTATTTGATTCAATAGGTTCCTTTCAGTTAAAAATTATGAAATTCAAGGGATGTGCTAATTAATAAATTTCTGAATTTTTGGTAACAAGAGAGGAATTTATTGAAGCTTTAATAAAAGAATTAAATTTTAAGGGATTAAAATAAACTAGGTTTAATTATTGCCATTGGATTGCCATATAACTAAATCGTGGCCATTAATGGGGACTATAAAAGGGTGGATACATCTAGAATTGATGTAAATTGAAAACTCCTCCTTCCTTTCCTCCATGAAAGGCCGAATCTATCCCTCCTCTTTCTCTTTTGGTTTTCTCTCTCTTTAAACCCCTAAAAGGCACTTGTAATGCTAATTTAAAGGCGTAGAATTCATTTATTCCACTCCTAGAGCCCTATTTTGGAGCTAAACAAGCAAAAAGAGGAGAAATTGGAGAGAATTTAGGTGAAGGTTTAGGGTTTCTAACCCCTAAATTGGTAAGTGAGGTATTCTAATAGTTTATTAATTTTCTAGGTAATTAGGGGTGCTTAATTAAATGGTTTTAGCTTTAATTTGTAGTTTAGGGTAGATAAAAATTTTTTATGAATTTTTCTAATAGAAAACTTATTATATTTATAGTGATTTTTGGAGACAAGTAAAGGAAGAGGAAAGACAAAGTGTGAAGGGATTATTTGGAGGCTAAAGGTGATCATTAGTTAGTGTATTCAATAACTTATACATTACCTTAACTATTTTCATAATTTCAAGTATGTGTGTGTTATATACAATGTGTGAATTATGCATGTGGATATGTGTACTCTATATGTAATAGTATAATTAGGCTATATACATGATGAAGTAGTAGATGAAACATGAAATGGATGAGAAATGAATGTGGAAGGGTGAGATGCTACTTTGGCCGAATTGTATAGAACGCTAAAATAAGGTTAGTGCTAATGATATCGATGAATATGAGATAGAATTATGATGATTAAATATAAGAATATATATAGATAACATTATTTAGTTGGAATTGGTAATGTGTAGATTAGGTGAATTTATGTAATAAGGTGGAAATATGGATGTAATTAGGTTGTATATGTGATCAAATAATGATGTGAAAGTTAATTGAATCATAAATTAGTATATGTGTGTGACTTGGTGTGGTGGTTAAATGGTATGATTAATGTAGATGGTGTTATGTTGGTTATATAGATGAATATTGGTTGAAATATTAATAGTTGAGACATATGTATATGTAAATAATAGATTTTAGGAAGTGAATACATTTAACTCGATAATAGGTACATTGAGTGAATATGTAAAATGATGAGGATTAGTGGAAAGGTTAAGGTAAATAAGATATAAGCGTGGTCAATTAATGGGTAATTAAATAAAAAAATGAAAATGTAAGTGAGCAGGGTAAACTTGGCCAAATGGAAGGTAATAAACTAATGACAATTATGTTAAATATTATAACAAGCTTATAATGGGAAAATAATAATGGGATGGGAATTAAGTAAGATTAAAAGTTTAAATAGGGAATTATGTGAAAATAGGAATAATGTCTAAGGATGATCACATATGGTAATGACAAGAATTATACAAGAGATGTATATATTTATTATTGTAACATGAGCATAAGTAAAAAAAATAAAGAATAATAAGATCACATAGGTGCGTAATTAAATAATTGGATAATGTGAGAATTGTTTATGCTGCTAATATAATGTGTGCATAATTAGAAATATTGGATAATAGGATTATACTTATATTTAATTATGTAAATAAATAATATGGAAGGTGTCAATAATATATGACTTATAATAGTACAAAGTGTAATTTAAGTAATAATGTTAATTAATTAATGAAAGTGTGAACTTAAGAAATAATAATGATTATTTGACAATAACATGAATTTATCTTGTTGTAATGTCAAAATAAGTAATGACTTTGATCAATTAATAAATGTATGCATTCATTTATAATATAATATGTAAAAGAAAGGAAATGCTTGGACAATTACGAATCAGTGAGTGATAATCTAAAAAGGTATATTAAAAATATGTGTAATGATATAACTATATAATCAAAATGAGAATAGCAATGTTAGCATGGGGAAGAGACATAATTGGCATTAATGATATTATGATTGTAAATGTGACCAAGTGGATAAACCGGTACTTCAATCATATGAAACTAGTAAAGGGATACGATGTGATGTTGGCGTGAAAATGGATAAAGGTACTAACATGATCAATTATGATAATGTCCGAAATGAAGTGAGGAAAGTGGTAAGGCCCATATTAGTTAGACACTTACTGGATAGGTTGACCAATCAACTAGGAATTTGTAGTAGCTACTAGTTTTCTTTGATATCATATTGGTATTTAATATGGGTGCAGCCATCGAGAGGCCCAACAGAACCACTTGCACATATTCTTAATACGGGTGCAGTCGCAAAGAGGTTCAATAGGGCCATTGCACACCTATATGTTGATCATTGATAATAGTTGATATTAATGTGGGTGTAGCCATTAGGAAGTCTGACAGAACCACTACACATATTCTTAATATAGGTGCAACTAATAGGAGGTTTAATAGGACCACTGCACACTTATATTGGTATGACACACTAGTCTAGCATCATGTGAGGTTCAAAATGTGGACCACTATACAATTATTTGTATCCTGTTATCCAGTACTAGGAATACGACTACCAGATATGGACTAGTAAAATGATACGAATGGAATTAGCACAATAAAAGAAATGGTAAGGATAACATGAAGTTAACCAAACAATGTGTAATAAAGGATGTATAATAAGGAAAAAATGGGGCAAATAATTTTTAAAAAAAAAACACTGATGTAAATAGATTTTGTAATAATAAAATGGGTTAAATAGTAAGGTTATAGAACACATGTTTTTAAGAGAGAAGGAAGCTAAGTGATATTGCTATACCTGAACAAGTAAGTATGAAATAACAATATGGATTATAAACTAACAATAAGCAATAATAAATTAACTAGTAAGATTATAGAAGGTGTATTACTAGGAAAAGTGAACTAATTAAGGTTATTATTCATATGTAAACAAAAATAAATTAGTAAGACCATAAGATATGAGAAGAATAAATATAGTTAATCCAATAAACTAAATGTGGGTCTAATTACTAGAGGTCACATACTGCTCGAAGGTGATTAATTTAGGTGACACTATCAATAAGAAACAAGTGTGTCTAGATATATAACATGAACTAGGAAATATTAATAAAACTTTAATTAAAGCGAGTTAGCATGAGATGTAAAACCAACGGTAATTAAATGTTAGACAGTTAGAAAGAGGAAGAAAAAATAGATTGCAAAATGATACAAAACTACTAGCATGATTAGACTAACAAAAGACAATATAATTAATTTTGTGTTAATAAGCATGATGTATGTAGTGCATTTCATGCTTTACATTGACTATATTTATATTTAATTAGATAATACTATGATAATGTATACCACATTGAATACACCACTAAGCATTATGCTTAGTGTATCATTGTTTATGGTGCCTACGTATTAGATAGGAGTTTTGGTAGCAACCTAAAGTACAACAGGATAGATTAAGGAGTTTTATTTTAGTATATTATGGATGCAAGTAAGTGAACATTATAGATTGGCACTCATGTATATATAAGGATAGTGGGCTCAAGTCTAAATAATTATATATATGTGTCTATACATAAATAAAGTAACTTAAACATGTTAGATGAGTTATCAAATGTGTGTATACAATTGAGTACTAGAAATTGTTCGGGTGATACAATGTGTGATCTAATTGAGGGTACTAAAATATAATGTTGTGATTGTGATGTTAATGATTATGATATCGATTGTGGAGATAGACTATAAGGATTAGAAGGATTTAGTATGATTAGGATGTCTGATAATTAAGCTGTGATTACTATAAAAGTGTTATCTAAAGAATGTTCATTTTGGATCATGGCACCGTACAGCCATTAAGCTACCGAATTTTTGTTAAAGCAAAACAAGTTAGTTATACACATATGAATGTATAATATAGTTTGTTATAATGAATCTCATAATACAATATAACATTAAAAAGTTTTAAAATACTAAGTTAAGAATATGGTAAATAAAGTCGTACGGCATCTCTTATTTTGGTCCGACTACTGGATTGAGTAGGAGATGTCTCATATGGCATCCAATATCTAAATTAGCAATTGGTTAGATATTAAGGTGTCACAAATTGGCTGTGAGTTAGATACTAGTGGTATCAGAATTTGCAAATGTATTTCCTAAGGAGTTACCAAGATTACCACTAGTAAGAGAGCTAGAGTTTAAGATAGAGGTTCTACCTAGTATGGCACCTATATCTATAGCTCTTTATAGAATGGCATGTACAGGGTTGTAAAGAAGGTCCAATTACAAAAACTACTTAATAATGATTTTATAGAGTGTATCACCATAGAGAGCACTAGTTTTATTTGTGAAGAAAAAGGATGAATCCTTAAGATTGTGTGTGGATTATCAAAAATTGAACAAGGTGACTATTAAGAACAAGTATTTATTACCTTACAAACATGATTTGTTTGATTAGCTCAAAGGAGCATGTGCTTTCTCCAAGATCGATTTGAGATCTGGATACTATTAGTTAAGAGTCAAGGAAATAGATGTTGCTAAGATAGCCTTTAGAACTAGATATGGATATTATGAGTTTTAATAATGCTAATTGGGCTACCAATGCTTTAGTAGCTTTTATAGACTTGATGAATAGAGTCTTTAGATGATATTTAGATTAGTTCATTGTGGTGTTTGTTATTAACATTCTGGTGTATTCTAAGAATAAAGATAATCATAAACAACATCTTAAGGTTGTGTTATAAACATTGAGGGATGAGAAGCTTTATGCCAAGCTTAGTAAGTGTGAGTTTTGGCTTGATGAAGTGTCTTTCTTAAGACATATAGCATCGGCTAAAAGCATTAGAATTGATCCTACCACGATCAAAGTAGTCATGCAGAGGAAGCCACCTAAGAACACAAATGAGATCAAGAGTTTCTTAGGGTTGGTTGGATATTATAGGCATTTTGTTAAAGAATTTTCAATGGTTACAACACTGATGACATGTCTATTAAGGAAGAACGTCAAGTTTTTTTGGGACGACAAGTGTCAAGAGAGTTTTGATAAGCTGAAGGTTATGTTAATAGAAGCTCCAATCCTTGTATAGCCAATGTTAAGAAAGGAGTTTACCATCTACAGTGATGCCTCTCTAAATGGGTTAGGATGTGTGCTCCTGCAAGAAGACAAAGTAGTTGCCTATGCTACTAAGCAATTGAAGCCTTATGAAAAAAATTTATCCAACGCATGATTTGGAGTTAGTAGTGATAATTTTTATTGTACAAATTTGGTGGCACTACTCTATAAAGACAAGTATTATCTATACACTAACCATAAAAGTTTGAAGTATTTGCCTAGCCAAAAAGAATTGAATTTGAGACAACAACAATGGTTGGAATTGATAAAGGATTTTGATTGTTTGATTGATTACCATCTTGGCAAGGCCAATGTAGTAGCAAATGCTTTGAGCAAGAAGTTTATGTCTGCTATGAGAGCCATGAATGTCAAGCTAAAGTGTAATGACTTAAAAATCCGACTCTCATGAATAGTACTTCCTAGGATAAACAGTGCTTCCTGAAACCCAAGTCACACTAAGCGTACCGACGAGAGTATTAATTACAAGAGAATTTTGGGTAAAGTTTGAAGCCAATCCGAAGTCGTTCAGATGGTTAAAAATGCTAAATAAGATTTTACAATAGTGTCCTATGAATAGTGCCACAAGCAAAGCTAAACCATAAAATAAATTAAAAGTTGCCCAAAATAATCTGAAAATATTACAACTTGATACTCAAATATTCCGAATAGTCTAATGGCTTTAGAATCGAAATTTTTTGAGTTCAGAAACTATTTTTACCCAATTTTTAGGATAGAAAATAGATTAATTTTTCAGGTTATTGTTGAAATTTGGGCACTAGATTTTGAGAGAATTTAGGGCTTGAATTTAGGGAATTTTAGGGATAGTAATGGAGGAAAACTGATTTTTCTATCAGTTATAAAAATTTTTTGAAGTAAAGAAAAATAATATTTTTTTTTACTATAAAAGGAGAAATTCTCTCCTCCTCCCTCACATACACAAAACTCACCATCCTCCTCCCTTTTCTCTTTAGAATTCCACCCACTCCCCCTCTCTCTTTCTCTTGTGATTTCTCTCTCCTCAAAGAGGCCCACCGAGCAAGCTTATA
>CANXYI011209382.1:0-16530 GCA_948208565.1 Hura crepitans
AAATTAAAGACCACTGAGGGGGTAAACAATAATCAAAGATCCAAGCCTAGTTGCCTACCATGCAAATTTGCCAAGTTTGATAGGCCCTTATCATTAATACTCATGAAATTAAAGGATAAAAACCTCCTTCATCCATTGACACTGAAACGACCAATCGAGCCATTTTCAACTAAAAATAGGTATAACTTATATTTTACCCATCATCAAAAGATCGGTCACCTCACTGATGAGTGTAAAAACCTTTGCCATGCCATCCAAAACTTCATCGATCTTGGTATAATACCTAATCCTGAGAATCACTCCTCTTAAAAGCATCTAGCCATTCCTCAATTCTTTGAAGATTGGGTTCTTTAGCTCAAAATTTTGATCAGCCTCCCAAAGGAACTAATGATGCCCTTTAGTAAGATCTACCCTACTAAGGATATGGGAGGTTCCAATAATAGTTAGGATACTAGCATTTTTTTCTTGGCTTCTTTTGTTATGAATGATTACTCAGGTTTAATAAAACATTGTCTTGACTTTTCATAAGCATATTTTTTTACCACATTTATGGAATAACATAGTACTCTTAAAAGTGAGTTGAGAGATTTAAAAAAAACAAAAACAAATAAAAAAGAGGAAACAAACATGATCAGTTTAATCCATATGTGTCACAAACAATTCATGATGGCTTACCACTGTTGCATGCAATTCTAAAGCTTAAAACTTGATCTCTCCTTGTAAGGCATGAAAAATATCCTTGAGCACGAGATGAGAGATAAAAAGAAATAAAAAAAAAAAGAAACTAGGGGTAGTTAAACCTAAGTAAATGCTTTTTTCCTTTAATCTTAAGAGAGGTATAAGTTTAGCAGGCTCTAAAAGATTAAAGCACCAAATTCATGTTTCCAAAAAGAGTAATATCCAATCATTTTCCTTAAAACCTAAAGAACCATTCTAAATGTCAAACACTTTTTAGTTCTTGCTCATATAAAAAATCCAAAGGTCAAAAGACTCTAAATGTCAAAACTCCAAAGCCTATAAAAGTAGAAAGATTTACCTTAAAGCCTCAAACAATTGAGCATTCTCTTTTTATCTATGGTTTCCCACATTCAAAGAAATGAGTTTTCTAATTCTTGCTAGGATGATCAATCCAGAGCATGTGCCTAGGAAAAAGTTGGGGAAATTAAGAGCAAATATTTAGTCAGAATATCTTCAGGATTGGCTAATAATAGGGATATTATCAATACAGTACTTAAAAAGGTCAAAGGCTAACATTCTATATTCAACGAAAGCCAAAGATTTAAAACATTGGGGGAGGGGGCACAAAGCTAGCACTTATTGATTTGAAAAGCTCCATCAATTTCCTATGACAAGAGCATTAAAATGTATCCAACCATTTAAAAAGTTACAAGTTCATATTCAATTGATCAGGCACAACACAATCAAATCTTAGGCCTTAATCGAATGTGGATAAGCTAAATTAGAAAAAAAAGAACCTCGCTAGATAAAAAAAAAACCCACAAAAGGTGATCCAAGTAATAATTAGAGGTAGAAAGAAAATATTTAGTTGGAAAATTATTAGACCAGCTAAAAACAAGGGTACCATACTTAGCAATCACATACATTTTGTATGCTCTATCACTTGTTCATTCATTTTGTAGCCATATGTGCTTAAATGCTCTCTATGAAAAATTGACATTTTGCCTAAACCTTAGCCTCACCACCTTTATGGAACATTTCACTTCCTTTCTCTACCTTCTCATTTCTCATTTTAACCTACCTCTCTACACCTTCCCTAGCCTTTTCATCACCTTAGCTTGACTTATTTCTTCATGAGACATCTCATTCAAATTAACCCAACCTAGCCTACCAGTTCACACCTTCACTTTTTCTCAAACCTATGTTTTTCCCTATTATGAATCTGAAAGGAGAGTGATCTCAATAACACATTTATTGGTTCATAGATTTTCTCACTCACAACCATTCTAGGAAGAGATACCCATTTGCCTATACATATATCTACCTTTACCATTCATCCATCATAAAAAGAACATTCATTTATCATAGGAAAAGATGCATTCATATTTCAATATATATCTACCTTCACCATTCATTCATCATAAGAAAAGATGCATTCATCATTTAACATATGTTTGCGTTTAACATCCATCCATCATAAGAAAACATTCACTCATTTACTTATCTAGGAAAATGTTATATCCATCATACAATTGCCTGTACATGCATTCATCATTCATTTAGATTCCTTATTCATTTAGAAGAAAATAGGCAAAAACACATAAGCATCACTACATTCATAAAAAATACTCAGTTAAAAACATACCTCACTGCATTCCTTTATTTAGAAAAGATTAAAGAGCCAATGCACATATCATTCATTCATTCATTCACTAAAATAATCTCATTCACCACCTTCATGTTTCCATGCTTATTCATCTAAGTTAAGATAGAATGCATTCATTCATTCATGAGAATACTAAGCTACCATATCTAATGACCAGACACATACATTCATTTGCACAAATACCAACTTATATGTGCATATCATTTAGGATAGAGTTACATTCATTCGTTTATCATAGAATTGGTCCAACCTTTTAGTTGTCGAAGAACTAAGGGCAAACTTACCCATGCAGTGCACTACATTCATATCAATCCACTCACATGTGCACATCTCTTAGACATATAGGTTATGCACACTCACATGCATCAACCATATACGATTTATCACTTGTATGCACTTAGATACATTTAAGCCTCTAAATCATGCATTAGTCATGCACTCACACCACACATAACACATGTGCATATGATGTCACATATATACTTGCATGATATTAATATCATTAACACTAGATATGGTTTAGACCATTTTTTAAGACCTATCACTAGATTTAGTTTGGTCTACACTATTAGACTATCTTTCAGACTCATCACTAGATTCAGTTCAATGAATTTTTAGCTTATCCAAGCTTATCACTAGATTCGATTCAGTTAACTTTTTTAGACTTATCACTAAATTTAGTTTAATCAACCCTTTCAAATTTATCACTTGATTTCGTTCGGTCCATTTTTAACTTACCAACCTAAAGGCAAGTAGGCACTCATATTCAGTGTAGCTTATTTTCATATGGAGGTGAATGGACACCCGTATTCAGTGTAGTTTTCTTTAGATTCAACAACTTGAAATTCCTTTAAAGGTGAGTAGGCACTCGTGTTCAGCATAGCTTATATTAACTTAGAGGAGAACATACACCCACATTCAATGTAGTTTTCTTCAGTTTAACATCTCAAAATTCCTTTGAAGGCAAATGGCACCTATATCTGGTGTAGTTTATCTTCACCTAGAGGTGAATAGGCCCCCGTCTTCGGTGTCATTTTCTTCAATTTTAACATCTTAAAACTTCTTTAAGAGCAAGCAAGCACTAGTATTTGGTGTAGCTTATCTTCACCTGAAGGCAAATAAGCACCCATATTTGGTGTAGTTCTTTTCAATTTAATATTTTGATCTCCTATCAAGGCAAGTAGGCATCCATATTCAATGTAGCTTACTTTTAAACCTTATCTATTTAGAAACTTTAAAAGCAAAGGCATATTCAAATCTAATTGGATTTTTAATTCACTCAAGGATAAGCAGGCACCCGAATTCAGTGTAACTTATCTTTACAATATTGATTCTCTTTTAAAGGGAAGATACAATTAAGGTCTAGCTAGTTTTTGCCTTGATTTAGAGGTAGGCATCCATATTCGATATAGCTTTGTGCCAAGTAAGTATGACTTTAGGTGAGTATCTCAAACTCAGGTACATTGATGTGCACTATTTTAATCTTTGCATTTTCACAACACACCAAAGTAGGGGTAACTATGGATGCCCTACTTTTGGGTCTATGATGATAACCAGAGATAGGCTTAAGCAATAAGGCAATAAACCTAAAACTTTAGTCTGTATGGACTATCTTGGTGCAAGTCCACCTAGACTTGATACTATAAGGTCTGCACTAACTAACAAAGACCTAGTTTAAAGCAGTAGAGGCTATGACCCATAGTTTGCTGAGAAACCAAAGCCCATATCTATATAGACTATAATAAACTCAACCTAAAACTAGGCCCATGAACCACTAGGGTGGACCTAAAGACTATATCTACATAGACTTGCCATTAAAAAGCTTCTAGAAGTGTGATCTTCTTATTTTTATTCTAACTCCTAATCTTATAAGGATTCTACCTCTTTCAAACACTATCTATTAAGCCTATAAATACCCCCTCTCAAGGGAGAATTAAAGGAGGGAAATTGGAGAATCCAAACCTGTATTTCTGAAAGTCTAGGCACTGACTCCAAAGTATGAAATGATCTACTAATCCTAAGCCCATGCTCAAAACAATCATTTTTCTAAAACTTAACCTTTGCAATGCTTGAAGCTCATTCATAAGGTAAGATCTGAGGCTCATCTTGTTCATCATTATCATTCACTTATGTGGCTTGTTTTTTATAAATCGATAATCTACTGGATTAATTGATACATGAGGTGATTCTATGTAATCCCCACATCAATTATACTAGTAGGTTATTGTTTTGAATTTTTTTTATCAAATGTAATTATTTATTAAAATGATGTAATCATTTTTTAATTGACACTCTAATTGCATGGACTTATTTTAATGCATAATAAGGTTCACATGGACTTAATATTTAAATATGTGCATGATTCAACATCCGTGGGGACTTTTATTTGATAACAATCTTTTGTGTACTTTGTATACTATGTTTTAATGTATTTTATTTACCATGTTGACATGTATGTATGCTATTACCATGTTGTATGACTATTCTATTCCATAATATGCATATTATTGATATTTTGGAATTAATGTGTAGTATGCATAGACTCCCTTTCACAAAGAATGTAGTTCGCATAGATGTATGTGTTCTATGCATGTGTACATTCCTTGCAAGCCTGCACAAACTCTTTTTTATGAGGAGTATAGTCCACTTAGATATATGTTTTGAAGATATGTGTTTCATATATAGTTCACATGAGCTCTCTTTCATGAGGAATGTAGTCTACATGGATATGTATTATATATGCATATGTGTTCCATGTAGCAATCCATATGGACTCCCTTTCATAAGGAGTGTAGTTCACATGGACATGTGTTCTAAAATCTAGTTCTTATGGATATTAATGTTTTCCTTTGCATGGTTAGTTTGTCATCCTCTTAGTTACACATGTTGCTATTATTCTATTTAGTACTATTATTAGGTCCTCACTGACCCTTTTTTGTGTTATTAACCTTTTTACCCTGAGTTGTGTAAGATTGACTATTCTCATAGATATGAGGTCTGGACAGACATAACTTTTGCAATATATATAGTCCGCACGAAATTGCCGATGTAGAGATAAGACTAATAACTTATTCTCTATTTGTTTATTTGGTTTTGTACCTTTTATTTCTTTTGTTTATTTTGGTTTGTAATAAGTAGTTTAATAACTCATTTTACATGCCAAAAGCTTAACCTCACATCAATGGTTTTCTACATAATTAATTGGTGCTTTCTTAATAAAATGGTTTTAATTTTTCCTTAATAAAAGTCACATAAAAATGTATTTTAATAAAGGCTAATCTCCTAGGGATGGGAGTTAGGCAATTATCGCTAATTCCTATGGAATTATGGATAGTTGTTAGGTCAAATAACAACTAATCAATAACTTGATTTATAGATGCTCATGTACGCTTATGCTTGTTGTATATTCTAAATATTGCAATTTATTCTAAGTGAAAAAGTGACATGAATGCTTTAATTAAAATGCTTGCATGCATGATACAAAATTTATAAACATTAAACTATAAAGAAACTTATATTATTAGGGCATAAATAAGATCTAATTTTGAACCCTTTTTGGGAAAAAGATCAGTGGTCCTAGTGTAAAACCAGGTGGCTACTCTAAACACTAATCGCCTCATCTTTGATAAAATATACGTAAATCTACATGCATACATTCCATGTACCATGTTTGTATAATTACATGTAACCACTATTGTACACTCTCTCATTACGAGTCATTTATAATAGTTTTGGTTAATTACATTTCTATTTCTCTTTATTATATGACAATTCCATTTAGGTCCCAAAAAGTTCCATATTATAGTCACCAATTTCAATTCTCCATAATTTATTTGGTTTTTCATTTCACTAATTCCATTGTCATTCTCTAAACCTTAAATTACCAACCCTAGTGACCAATTTAGGGTTACACTAACCCTTAATTCTACTCAAATCCTAAATGGACACTATTATGGAAATCATGCAATTCAAGGAAATAAGCACATATTTTATCAAATACACTTACAGAGATGCTCTACATCACCTTTAAATTGATTCTACTACTTTTATTCACTTTGGTTCTCATGCCTTAGTTCATTATCTAAATTTTATAATATGTCAAAAATAAAAAAAAAATTCATAGAATTTTACTACCTTTATTCACCTTGAGTTGTGTAAGATTGACCATTCTCATGGATATAAGGTCTGGATAGACATAACTTTTGCAACATATATTATATGCACGAAATTGCCAATGTAAAGATAGGACCAATAACTTATTCTCTATTTGTTTATTTGGTTTTGTACCTTTTATTTCTTTTGTTTATTTTAGGTTGTAATAAGTAGTTTAATAACTCATTTTACATGCCAAAAGGTAAACCTCACATCAATGGTTTTCTACATAATTAATTGGTGTTTTCTTAATAAAACAGTTTTAATTTTTCCTTAATAAAAGTCACATAAAAATGTATTTTAATAAAGGCTAATCTCCTAGGGATGGGAGTTGGGCAATTACCACTAATTCCTATGGAATTATGGATAGTTGTCAAGTTAAACAACAATTAGTCAATGACTCGATTTATGGATGCTCATATACACTTATGCTTGTTGTATATTCTAAATATTGCAATTTATTTTAAGTGAAAAAGTGATATGAATGCTTTAATTAAAATGCTTGCATGCATGATACAAAATTTATAAACATTAAAATATAAATGAAGTTATATTATTAGGGCATAAATAAGATCTAATTTCAAACCCTTTTTGGGAAAAAGATCAATGGTCCTAGTGTAGAGCCAGGTGGCTACTCTAAACACTAATTGCCTCATCCTCAATAAAACATACGTAAATCTACATGCATACATTCCATGTACCATGTTTGTATAATTACATGTAACCACTATTGTACACTCTCATTACGAGTCATTTATAATAGTTTTGGTTAATTACATTTCTATTTCTCTTTATTATATGACAATTCCATTTAGGTCCCAAAAGTTCCATATTATAGTCACCAATTTCAATTCTTTATAATTTATTCATTTTTCATTTCGTCAATTCCATTGTCATTCTCTAAACCTTAAATTACCAACCCTAGTGACCAATTTAGGGTTACACTAACCCTTAAATCTACTTAAACACTAAATGTACACTATTATGAGAATCGTGCAATTCAAAGAAATAAGCACATATTTTATCAAATACACTTATAGAGATGCTCTACATCACCTCAAAATTGATTCTACTACCTTTATTCACCTTAGTTCTCATGCCTTGATTCATTATCTAAATTTTATAATAAGTCAAAAATTAAAAAAATTCATAGAAAAATATATACACATCCAATTTCAAAACTAAAAGCATATCCATGATCTAGAGCATGTCGAATTACCTAGAAAAATGCTCGATCTCTAAAATGGGCTTTGGTTCAATTTAGGGGTTTAAAACCCTAAACCATTAAAGTTCCAATTTCTCTTTCAAACCACTTTTTCTCATAAAATTAAGGCTAGAATTGGGTTCTAGATGTCATAAGGATTAATTTCTATATAATATATCATAACACCCCAAAATTTAAGATTTTGTAAGGATCTAACTTGAGGTATTCGATTCAAAAATTTAATTTGAAAGAAATATCATGTAATACAAATGTAAGACAAGGATTTAAAGATAGTTAAAGTATTAGAAATGAATAAAAAATACAATTTGATAAATCATATGAATGAAAACTTATGAAATTATTAATGAAAACAATAGAATAATTACAATAAAAACTAAAGAAAAAAATTTAAAGGTATTAATTAGAAAATTAATTTAACAACAACTAAGTACAAAATTAATTAATCAAGAAAATATACACACATAAGTATGGGTACAATATTAGAATAGGGAAGAAATATAGGAGTAAGTAAAAAGAGAAGGAACTTAGTGAATATACCAATTTCCAATAGCAAGTTTGTAACCTGATAAGCTATTAAAGTTATTATTGATGTAAGCTTTCTTAATTATGAAATTATGTATAATTAAGGTAATATGCCACCATAACTATGTTGAGTAATAGACAGTTATAATTATGCAGAAGTGAGGTAAGTATAGAGCTCTGACATGAGTAGCTATGTTAGATAATAGACATCATAATGATCATGCAACTATTTGTTTGGAGAACATCAACCATGTAAAGTATATTAAGTAAAGTGAGTAATTTATACCAAAATATATATACACACATATTCATACATGGATATTATGAGTCCTCTGAGGGGAGAAGCTAAGACATTAGGATATGGGGTAATTAGATCACTTAGTAGGTATTATGCATCTATTTTGAAATTATACGGTGCCATATAAGGAGCAGATAGTGTCATAACATGTCAAGTAGCCATATTCTTATCTGTGAGTTGAGATATAATTAGGGATCTTAAATTAAAAGCATAATGTGAGACCTTTACATGTAATATATGTATACTTATATTCCATGAGAGAATGGGAAATTGCCTTAATTTCAAGCTTTTATGATTGAGTCTATCAAATTTAATTGTAATGCTAAGTTTTCATCCCATGGGTGTTTTCTTTTGTTATATGAATAGAAGAGTAAGCCTAACTTTTATACAGAAGGTATGACCTACTGCGTCAATGAATGCTTGACATGGATAAATATTCTGTGTGATGTCAAAATGATAGAGTTACAAAAAAATAATAAATACATGTACTCAAGATAGTTTATGTGAATGATAACTCTTATGAGTATGTTGTGAAAAATCAATTGGTCATGTATTGAGTAAGGACTATGTGTACGTGTCATGATAAATCAGTTAATTACACATGAGTTGTAAAATAAGAAATTAGCTTTGTAATATTTATATGATCATAACTTATAAAAACACTTTAGATAGAGATAGTTGGCATTATAATGATTATGCATGTAATAACAACAACTAACTTAGGTTAAAGGGAATTACTAAAAGCACAGAATATAATAGATCTAATAGAGCCTGGGCAGTATTCTACTAGAACTCAGGAATGGATAAAATTGGCATGCTAGGGTAGGAAGTTGTAGTACTATAATGCATCAGATATGCTTCTTCATCAGTTATTAATTTGGCATCAGATATGGCCCTTTATCAATTATCATTTAAAATGGAAAGTGCCTTTTTATCAGTTGCTTAGCCAAGGCCACAACTCTATTAGATTTGATGATGACTTTACCCTTTTTATCAGCTTTTCCCATTTATCCTTCCTCGGTAGAAATTTTGCCTATATATTACCCATGTCTCTATTTTAATGGCTCTCTTTCGACGTGAATCAAAATCAAGTAACATAGTAATATACAGGCATACATCATTTTTTTTAACATGACAATTAGTTATACATGCATTAAATTCTAATTACAAATAACCATGCTTATCAGTTGCAAAAATAGACCATCATAGGTATGATAGAATTAGTTTTCATACATGCACGAATAAGATGTTAGTGGCATAAAATAGTTAACCTATATAGTATGCAACTTACATTGTCTATTTTTTTCATGAAAGCTTAATAGTTACAACATTACAGAATAATGGTTGTTAAAAGTTATAGTTAATGTATACCCAAGATTTGGTAAGTGGAAACTTCAAAAAAATTTTCAAACTTTATCTTCCATACATATGAACTTATTAATGAGTTATGATCAAGGTTTAAAAATAGTTTGATGTCAAGAGATAGTAATTAATGGAAATTCATTAAATTCCCTAGCTATGTAATAGTCAATCATATATAGTAAAATAACATAGGCGTAAGCTATTAAAAGATTATAAATAACAGATGCATAAAGTACAGTATGATACAAATATATATATATATACACACACACACACACACACACACACGCACGCATGCACACACCTTGGAAGAAGAAAATATTCATATGAACTTATACTAGTAGGAAGTAACAATTGACATGTAATAGTAACTAAATGTATACATATCACCTGCATATGATACATGCTTGTAACTAGTCTATATATGCCATAAGCATACCTGGCAAGTCATTGTAAAGCATGGGAAGTGTACCCAGAGATATTGCTTCAAGTAAAAGAGTACTTTATGATTTGTAAGTAAGGTTAATCCATGGTCTCGTATGTGCTTAAGTATGTAGTTAAATGGCAACCAAGATAATGTTATTGTGCATTTTTACTTACCTTTTCAAACTAATGTACTAAAATAGCTTTTGTTAGATGCTAAAAAGGACATAGAATATAGTGCTAAGTGATCTTATTGAGGATTGCCATATGTCATAAGGCCTAACAGACATTTACTATTTTATAGACTAGTATAGTAACTATATGTGTGTGTGTGTAATATAAATGGTGTATTCAAAATTTTTATACTTGTGTATATATAATCTACATCTAGGAACATGACATCCTATGTATGATTGCACCTGTGACATGAGACATGAGCAATATATTAGTCTTATCCACCTTGGGAACTATGCCACTTATTTCATGTTAATTAGTTATGTCCTTAAGTTGCCATAAAGGTGATAGACTTAAAATCATATAGGTATGTAAAACTATGTGTCTTAAGGCTAACATAGTTATTAGATGATAGTTGAATACATCTAGAAGTGTTTTCCTTAAGTGAAAATTTTATAATAGCCTTTAGATAGACATCATGCTGTCAAAATCTTAACTGAAGCTATCTGTATGGGAGCATAGGACCTATGTGGTAATGAAATCTACAACTAAACTCAACTAATTCTACTATCAAGATTAGCTAAACAGATTATAACTCTATAAGTTTAAGCATAAACTTAGGTAGTAACACTCTCTATTAGTTAATAATAGTAACCTTAGGGTAAGGTGTTACAAAGTGGTTTCAGAGCAGGTCTAAGGTCTTAAGAGACTTGAATTATATGTCAAAAGCATAATTATGTTAGGTATCTACATATACATATTGGTTCAAATTATGCAAAGTGATTCTGGCAAGACTGTCGACACCCGTATGAGGGAATGTCCTCAAACACTCAGCAAACTTCATAAGTAGGAGAAGTAATAAGTAAGTAGCCCATTCTATGTTATATTGGAAATGTTTATTTCATACCAGAACATAAAGTTATATGAGTATATATCTTTGCCTATAAAATGGTTCAAAATATGATATAGACTTCCATCACTCTGATATATACATTCTTTAATAACTACTCTTAAGAAGGGATTGCTGTATGACAAGACATAGATTATAGATTCCATCATATTAACTTAAGCATCAGGCCTTACTAGTCGATGATATAAGAGTTTAGTATGCCTAGGTAGGTAGGGTTAGGTACAGTTCTGAGAGTTTTTATTATACCATCTAGATTGACTAATTATTGGAATAAACCTATAAGAGTATATTCGAATAAGATAATAGCACTACTTAAATTAGTTGTCTTTATAGTATCACACATCGACACATGAGATACCTTTAAATATCATTAGGGACCTTGTAAAGTTTTGAGTGACCAATAACACCCTTGTTTTGTGATGTCTTTATAGATAGAGGGCCAGCTTGATTATAACTTAAGTATTAAAGAAAAGAATAACATTGTAAAGGGTTGATGAGTTAAAGAGGTTAGTAGGGACTTTCTAGAATTTGAGTACCAAGTAGTACCCTGGTGTGGTAATGCCTTTATAGACAAAGGAAAATTTTGATTTTAATTTAAAGGCTACAAAGAAGGTTGAAGAAGTTAATTTAGAAAATTATATAGGTTATGACTGGATAGCATCCTTATCACTATTACTGGAAATATAATTCTATTTCGAGGACAAAATAGCTAAAGTGGGGGAGAGATGTAACACCCCAAAAATTTAAGATTTTGTAAAGATCTTACTTAAGGCATTAGATTCAAACATTAGAGTCAAAATTCTTAATTTGAAAGAAATATCACATAATACAAATGTAAGACAATGATTTAAAAGGTAGTTAAAGTCTTAGAAATGAATAGAAAATACAATTTAATAAATCATATGAATGAAAACTTACGAAATTATTAATGATAACAATGGAATAATTACAATAAGAATTAAAGAAATAAAATTTAAAGGTATTAATTGGAAAAATAATTTAACAACATCTAAGTACAAAATGAATCAATTAAGAAATATACACATATAAGTATGGGTACAATATTAGAATAGGGAAGAAATATAGGAGTAGGTAAAAAGGGGAGGAACTAAGGGCATAAGTGAGAGGAGAAAAAGGAAGGATTGGTTCAATTTTAGAAGAGAAAAAAGTTAAGAGTGAGGAAAGAGGGAAATGGCTTTGGTAAAGTCCAATAAAGAGGAGGTAGTGGTGGTTGGGTGATTCCAAAGGTGGGAACATCAATAAGAACCAAAATAAAAAAAATGGAATAGAACAAACAAATAGAAGTGGATGGTGGTGGCAATAAAGGAATGAATCAAAGGAGATCAAGGAAGAGAAAAGAGGGTGACTGAAAGAAATTAGGCTAATTTTGGATGAATTTTAGCAGTAGCAAGGGATAGGTAGGTGGTGGTTAGGGGTGCATAGTTTCAGTGACAATAGAGGCTGATTATAAGTAGAAAAAGGATAGAATTATGTAGAGGGAATATGAGCTACAGCAACTAGTGGAGTGTATCATCGTAAAAACTAACAAGCAAATATGGATTTTAATGGAATTTCTATATGGGATTTGTAGTATTCTATCGAGAGTAGTAGATAACACAACTCTTTAAGAGTCATAGTCCATTACTGCCACTAAAATCATCTAACCTTAGTTGTGGGATTTTGACAGAATTGCAGCAGCAATACGCTTACAATGATACAAGTATTACAACTTGGAATATACAAGATAGTAGTTAAAGAAGTAGTGGAAAAGGGATAGGGCCAGCAAAAGTCACCAAAAGTTTAGTTTTTATTGTCTTATGATCGATTTGGCTAAAATAAGGGAAAATGAAATAGGAAAGATAAAAGACAAAAGAGACAGAGGATAAAAATAGAATGGAAAAGTATCATTGGGTTATTGTAAAATTAGATAAAACCATGACTTTAGTTTCTTTACATACTAGAGAGGAAATTGATAAAAAGAGAAAAGGTAGAAAATGGGAAAGAGAGGAGACTAAGAAAAGGAAAAAGCTTTGGTGGGAATCAAAGGAGACAAAAAGAGGGATAAGAGAGGCTAAAAAATAAAAGAAAGGAAGAAAAGCTATGACAAGAATTTTGCAATAGCAGAGTACACAATTTGTTATAGAAAATGCTATAAATAATTGAGTTGGGAGTTAAAGTAAGGAAGCAAACTTGACTAAACATTACTACTGAAAGTTATAGTGTAGGGAGAGTTGAAAAAAGGTTGAAGAAATAGCCTTATAGCAAATGAAAGCATTAACAGTAGAGGGGCAAATTGGTGTACTTCTAAAAATGCTATAGGTTGTTATACAATATGATCTATAACATTACTGCAGTAGCAATATCTATAGTAGATGGCAAGGTGTACAGTAGTGGTTTAAGTGGATAGTAGCTAGGGATTAAATTACTATTAAAAAATGGAAGGTGATTTTAGGGTTGATGGAAGATGATAGAATCATGAAATAACTTAATTCAAATATGCTAATTTGGATATATTTAAAGAAAGGGATTGAGGCTATGAAATAGTTTAGGTAAGAAGGGATTTAATCCTTATCTTATTACCAATTGGATTAGGTAGTAGCGGTATTGTAGTGTAGGATGAAGGAATTTTGGGATATTTCATAAACGACTTTAATTGCATAAAATATAGTAAAAATTCCAAAGGATACGAATCATCTATTGAGAGCAAGAGAATGAGTTAGAGCTCCCTAAGGTTAAAGAAAAAAGATAAATCTAAATAGAAGTAGAGTTGACAAGTACCTTGAGGTAAGTTTTCAGTAATTTCCCAATGGTAATGAGTAGAGATATTCTTGGTATGACTAGTTTTTTTTTGTACTTCTAGTCATAGACTAGTCCCTAGTTCATGATATGCTCAATGAGTTATATAACTATAATGTTGTAGGAATGAGCCCAAGGATGGTTATGGGTACAAGCAATTAGTTGAAGTCTTAAATTCTAAGATGAGGTAATAATACTAAGACCTAAATTAATATAGGTATAATACAAGTTTCCTTCAACAACTACAACTAGGATTATCTTTATAAATGATAATGCATTTAGAAATGTCAAATTGATGAATGGATATGTCAAGAGTGTAAACTAAGTGGTTAAGCCATGAAATGGTAGGTGTTAGTTATATTTATAAAATTGGTAAGTTTTTAAAGTGTGCCCTACATATTCTTTTAATCCTAAACTACGCAAACATACCAAGTTCTAATAGTAAGTTTGTAACCTAATAGGCTATTAAAGTTATTGATGATGAAGGCTTTCTTAATTATGAAATTATGTATAATTAAGGTAATACACCACCATAACCAGGTTGAGTAATAGACGATTATAATTATGCAGAAGTGAGGTGAATATAAAGCTCTGACATGAGTAGCTATGTTATATAATAGACATCATAATGATCATGCATCTATTTGTAGGGAGAACATCAACCATGTAAAGAATATTGAGTAGAGTTAGTAATTTGTACAAAAATATATATATATACACATATTCATACATGCATGTTATGAGTCCTCTAAGGGGAGGAGCTAAGACATTGGGATGTGGGGTAATTAGATCACTTAGTAGGTATGATGCATTTATTTTTAAATTATATAGTGCCATATAAGGAGCAAACAATGTCACATGTCAAGTAGCCATTTTCCTATATATGAGTTGAGACATAATTGGGGATCTTGAACTAAAAGGATAAGGTGAGACCTTTATGCTTAATATATATATATATATAGTTATATTCCACAAGTGGATGGGAAATTGCCTTAATTTCAAGCTTTTATGATTGAGTCTAACTAATTTAATTATAATGCTAATTTTTCATCCTTAAGGTGTTTTCTTTGGTTATATGAATAGAAGAGTAAGCCCAATTTTTATACCAAAGGTATGACCTACTATGTTAGTGAATGCTTGACATAAATAAATATTCTATGTGATGTTAAAATGATAGAGATATTAGAAAATAATAAATACATGTACTCAAGGTAGTTTATGTGAATGATAGCTCTTGTGAGTATGTTGTGAAAAGTCAACTAGTCATGCATCAAGTAAAAAGATTATGTGTATGTGTCATGATAAATCAATTAATTACATATGAGTTGTAAAATAAGAAATCAACTTTGCAATATATATATGATCATAACTTATAAAAACCCTCCAGATAGAGCCAGTTGGCATTAAAATGATTATGCATGTAGAAACAACAACTAACTTAGGTTGAAGGGAATTACTAAAAGCATAAACTATAATAGATCTAATAAAGCCTGGGTAATATTTTACTAGAACTTGGGAAAGCATAAACTTCGCATGCCAGGGCAAGGAGCTATAGTACTACAAGGCATTATATATGCCTCTTTATCAGTTATCAGCTCAGCATCAGATATGCCCCTTTATCCATTATCAGTTGGCACGGAAGTGCCTTTTGATCAGTTGTTTGGCTAAGACCACAACTCTATTAAATTTGTTGACAGCTTTAGCCTCTTTATCAGTTTTTCCTATTTATCCTTCCTTGGTAGGAGTTCTACCTGTATATTACCTATGGCTCTATTTTAATGGTTCTCTTTCATTGTGAATCAGAATCAAGTAACATAGTAATATACATGCATGCATCATTTGTTTAACATGACAACTACTTATACATGCATTCATGGCCCCACACTATAAGGTGCAATAGTAAGATTCCAGTTACAAATAACCATGCTTATCAGTTGCAAAAATAGAAAATCACAAGTATGGTAGAGTTAGTTTTCATACATGCATGAATAAAATGTTAGTAGCATAAAATAGTTAACTTATATGGTGTACAACTTACATTATCTATTTTTGGTCATGAAAGCTTAATAGTTATAGCATTACAGAAAAACTATTGTTAAAAGTTGTAGTTAATGTATACCCGAGATTTGATAAGTGGAAACTTCAGCAAAATTTTCCAACTTTATCCTCTATAATGTGAGCTTATTATCTAGTTATGATCAAGGTTTAAAAATAGTTTGATGTCATGAAATAGTAATTAATGGAAATACATTAAATGCCTTAGCTATGTAAAGGTTAATCATATGTAGTAAAACAAAATAGGCATAAGCCAAGAAAATATTATA
>CANXYI011209387.1:0-11480 GCA_948208565.1 Hura crepitans
TGCAATGATAGAAAAATGTTATGCAACAGATGGTGAAATGATATCAATGCCAATATGCAATTCATGTCAAATTGCAATGCCCAGGGTCATTAATAGATGCAATCAAAGAAGGAAAACATCCCTCATCTTTAGGGCTTTGACAATTGTCTCTATGACCTTAATGTGCTTATATCTCTCTTGCTATATTCACTTATGCTAATCTCACCAAATGTCTTAAATGCCTGCATTTCATTTCCCAATTATACAATACTAGTATTCTCTACTATCCTTTAAAGTATATGTCTTTTATAGCTAGATTTTCCTTTATTAACCATGTTTATCTAAGCCTCATATTTGTCTCTCTCCTAGAGCCTATAACACTCTATTTATCGAGTTCATACAGACTACTGAGGTATCAATAAGCCTAAATAACATCACTAAAACTTATAATACTTGTGTCAGATTCTAAAAGTAGTTTTAAGGACATCAGCCTTATTACTTCTTAGCTGGTAATATCTTAATCTCATACCAGTTAGGAAGAAATATACTAGCACCTCAAGCTGATCATAGAGATCATAAATTCCCAACAAAGTGTGTTTAGTTCCACAATTACTTTGTTTAGTCATTAATACTCAATATATAGCCAGGATGGTCCATCTTTTTCCTTTACAAATAACATGAGGCTCCCTGAAGTGATACCCTGAGTCTAACAAACCTTTATCTACCATTTCCTACAACTGTATTTTTAATCCTTTCAATTTTGTAGGCACCATTCCATAGGGAATCATAGATGCAGGAGAAATATTAGATTACACTTTAGTTCCCAAACCGAGTTTTTTTTGAGGAGGCAATCTTGGACGCTTCTTAAAAATACATCTGGAATTTTAGACATAATTAAAGTCTACCCAAGATGAGGAGTAAAAGTTCTAATGTCAAAAATATGTATCAGTTAAACTTCTCAACTTTTATAGATGATTTCTCTTTCTATATCAACTGAGATGAGATTATTCAAAAACTTCTCCCACTTATAGCTATCCCTTTCTACCCTCTACAGTCTAGAGGGGTAGATTCCGGGGGTTATAATTAACTACCACTTATCATTAATATAACTCATCTATCCCTCCGAGCAATATCAAACTCAAAAAAGAATATTTTAATATGGTTAACAGAAACAATCATATATAGTTCATTAATTAACAAGGTATATGCCTCCGATGTACAGTCACATTCTGGTCAATAGAATTTCTAACTTACATGTCTAACCTTACTCGTTCAGGTTTTAGTCCCTTACCATATACTAATATAACACAAGCATAAAAATGGATAAATCTCTAATCTACTAATGCCAAGCTGAAACATCAATTAAATATAACATACCAGTAATAGCCTTTGAGGCATTTTCTCCTTTGTAAGCCTTATTATCTCCTTGTCTGATTGAAATATGGGCTTCCCTCTTTGCCCCAGGCTTAATTAGTAGGCTACTATTAAGTGGGTCTTCTCTAGCCTACCTTTGCACCCCATTCTATACTACTACTATGGATGCTTATATATGGGCACCCTCTGCTAATCTCTGGGGACACTCTCATCTGTATTGGTCTTTAAACCTATAACTAAAATATCCCCCCTTTCTTACTTGCCAATACCAACCCCAATATGTCCTGGTATACGGGTCATAACTCGGGGGTGTCTTTTTAATAACTATTGATATATGAATATTGACAGCCTTTCTTGCCTTCCTCTGGGTAATTTCCCCTGAAATGGTTTTTAGCCCCATAGAGGAAGCATTCCACTACTTTTATCTATCTACATTACCTCAATTCTTTTTAGTACAAATGCCACAGTTTAGGGAATTATTTCTAGTCACTGCTGTTATAACCCTGGGGCTAGTGGAAAGGGTCTGTGTGTTCCATGCCCCTATTGAATCTGGGCCTCTTTTGGCCTTTTCCTGGCATTGGGTCTTGAACCAGTTTGATCTACTATATACTGTCTTTCCCCTTAGGAGAGTTCATTTCTTTCTTGCATTTCTTCTCTCATAACCCATACAACTATCACTAATGCTGTCGCGTATCTCAACAACTTTATAATATGTGACAACAGCATTGATGGTGTCTGACTGGGTTGTTGTATTATGCCTAAGGTGGCGACTGACATACAGCACCACTCAACTTAGTTGCTTCTTGTGTAGCACTAGGGGTATGACCTACTACTTCCCTTTTCTATTGTGGTAAGGTATGCTTACTCACCCTGATTACTACAAAAAAAAAACCATCACCTAATAGCCTCATTATAGTTTAGTAGTTTAAAGAAATCAATCTTAGACATTGGCACTCATGTAAGATCATAGGAACAAGAAACCTATGCTTTGAAACATTAAATGTGACACCCCCTACTTGATTCTTGAAGGACCCAATAGGTGATGCATTTCCTAATAGGTTACCCATCCTAGGATTGCTCTAAGAGAAAACTCCTTAACACTTATGGAATATTCTAAAACTCCATTAGATATGGCTTAGATGTCTACTCTAACCCTTATACATATGCATATGTGATTTGACATACTCAGACAAAGCATTTACAGATCCTTTACAAGTCAAAAAAAAATTTACAACACAATAGCTACCTGGGTATCATACAAAAAGTTTTTTTCCACCTATTAAAAACACTTCTATAAGTAACAACCATAACCTCCATCTGGACCCTTTTGGTCCCTCAGTCAATCATCAGCATACCTCACACAGATCAACATCACACACATAGGGCCTTAAGCCCATATATATTAAAACCATAAGCAACCCCAAGATAAACCAAACATCTGTTTATTTATAACTGATTTGCTTAAGTTTACAAACTTCAGCTGTTCTAAGAGTGCTAGACAATAACCTACAACTCTTACATGAGTGCTTACTATACACATGAAAACACATATAAAACTTGGACCCTTATTGCCTTTGCTACTACGCTGCACGTATAATGAGGCTTGACTATTATTCTTACTTAACTGTGCACCAAAACATTGGTATGCTGAGTATAAAACTCAGTGGTGAATTTAATAAATTAAAAGCATGTCTTATGCATGCACACATATGCTTTAATACACTAGAAATATAGGATTTAAGTATACAGAAACCCATTTAAAAATTGCAATACTCATTTTATTTACATATATTCCATCAGCTAGGTACTTACAATTATACCAGACATGTAAAAATAAAATAATTGTCTAGGTGTAGTGTGTGAGCAAAACACCAAATGATTGATGCCACTCAAATGCTATGTCATATTTTCTTCAAATTTACCAAAATGCCATTATGATAGTTTTATTCAATTTATTCTATAATTTATTCTATCATTCCTTTATTTTTAGGTGTACTATTTAAATTATTAAATAGGCCTAACTAAGTAGACTACACTTACAAACACTAGAACAAGAGGGAATTGAAAGATATGCAGTAGCCCACATTTTTGACCCTGACCGCTGCATTGGCCTAACATAGCCTATAGGGATCAGTTTATAAGAACCTCCCAAAGGGCAAAATATTGAGTAACTATGCATAAGGATCAATCCATAGACCTCTTAAGGCATTGATCATATTAAATAATCCATTTGGGTCTGCCAAGCAGACTAGTGCAGTAGCCCCTCTAGAGACCTTCACCATTGCACTAGCATAGTTCAATATACAGTCAAAAGTACTAGCAATAAAGAGTGTCTACCCTCTAGACTAGTGCAGTGGCTTAATAATGAACCTTAGCTATTGCATCGGCCCAGTTTGATAAATAGACAATCTAGCAGCTGCTAATCCCTAAGTTGACAGTGGGTGTCTAACTAATGGGCCATCTAACTTTCTTTTACATTCATTTATGTCTTGATCATCATTTTATAATATTTAAAAATGTTTAATATTTAGTTATGAATTTATTTCAATGGTTGAAATTTGACTTGGATAGTTATAGGTTATTTTTTATCCTATCAGACAACTATGAGTATGTTTTTCTGAGCCTAATTTAAGATAATTCAATAGGCATAATTAAGTCCATTTTATTCCATTAATTAAGGCCCTACTACATGAAATTTTTGAGTCATATTCAAGCTAAGTCCAATCTAGTCCTTTTATAGGATAGTTATAAGTCATTTTTATTAATTACGTACATATTTATAGGCCCAATACTGGATTTGTTCTGGGCATTTTTCCTATGCCATTCTCAATCAACATCTCATACAATTGTAGGCCTGAAGCTAAGTCTATTTATAACTTTCAAGTGATCCTTAAGGTAGCCTCAAATTCCATTCAAAACAAATGTACAAAAGGTCCCTAATTTTTATTTTCATGCTATTTTTATTTTTTATTTATGCTAACTTAATCACTTAAATTCAAGCAAATTTTAAACCACATTCTAACTCAATTTAACATAAGTCTTCTTATTATTATTTAACCATTTTCATGCCATATATTTCACACATGTATACCTATTTCATCTTAAGGTCATGTTCACTATTTCATGCTAACATGCCATGCTATAATATGCTCATTATACCTTAGTTTCTATGCATAAGTCTTAGCCAAAAGTGGATAATGACCATAAACATGATTTTGCTCACACTTAATCATACATACAAACATCTTGACATGCCATAAGCACATGTACATGCACACACTACATGCCATGCCAACCAAGTCATACTAAGGCTTACACATGCCACGGCCATAACCTAACTTCACATTAACTCACTTGTTTTTGCCAATTCCATCACACATACATTTAATCCCCTTCTTAACATGCCATTATCTACCTAATATCCTAAGCCCCACACATCACACACATGCCTTACAAATCAAGCACCTCTTGGCCACATTTAATTCATAACCATATACATGCATTTTCGTTAGGTTGTCACACACACATATCACTTATTATCACTCTAACAAGAATACACGTATATGTATCCCATGTCTTTGCCTTCATCCATAAGTTAACATATATACTAACCATATTTTTTATTTTAACATAAGCATACATACATATACTCCATACCACACATTTCATGCCATTGCATCACTCATATATGTCTTAGCCATACATGTCACATACATGTACATGCATTATTTCTTTAAGTTCACCACTTATGCATACTCTCCTATGTCAATATCCTATTTTCATCATAGGTATAATGTACATATCTTAATTTAGGCTCTTACCTCATAGCTAAGTCAAGTTTAATGTCCTAATTGTATCTTTGCTCACTATACAGACTCATAACCTATTATAATCATGCATGTTAATCATACAACATCATAAGCTTTACACACAAGGCTTAATCCTTGCATTCTAAGCCAAGACACCTTTTTATACCTCACGATCATGCACAACACTTAACTTGTTCATATCATTTACATCAAAAATACCTCAAAATCATGTGAATTCATGACATACACATCATTTCCCCTCTTAATTCCCTCTTTATTCATGAAGTCCACACACTACCTATGTCTTTATTTCATGCAAACAACACCAAATTACCACATGAAACTAGCATCCTTACTTTCATGAACAATTAGTATTTTTTATTACTCATTACAACCATTAATTTCATACTATAAAGCCACCAAAACTCTCGAAAAAAGAATCATGCATACTGGAATTTATTAAATTCACATACCAATTTAAGAAGCTAAGTTTCTGCACACCTCATGTTGGCCCAAAGTTGCTTTGTTAGGCACCCTTTTCCCTTAGCCTTCAACTTAAGAGTATCTTTTAGTGTCCCTCATGTTTCCACCTTTAAAAATATCGCCAAAATCACACACTTGATTAATTAAAAATTCTAGTTATGTAGGCATGCTTAGGAGGGAGAAATCCTTCAAAAACTAAAATAAAAACTAAAGGAACTAACTTACTCTAGGATTTAAGTTCTTGGCTATGCATGAAAGTTCACTTACTCATTTCTTAATTCCTTGTGAGTTCTTTGGGCAACTTGTATACTCTATCATCTTTAAGAGTGAATTTCTTACTTGAAATGCTAATTCTTAGTGGCAATTAGAGGAAAATATAGGGCTAGAATTGCCATGAAAGGAAAAGAAAGAAACTAAAAAATATGGCTAGTAAAATGAAGGGAAAAAAGAAAAAGGAGGTGGGTGAGGTGTGATAGTGGGCCAAGTGTCCCTTGAAGGGAGTGGCCACCTGCTATAGCTACAGAAAAAGTGTTGGGGTGCCTTGGATCATGACCTGTAGCACCCGAGCGCCTCGAAACTTAATTTTTTGATAAATAGGGGCTGCCAACTTCGGAGAATTTTTAAAAATGACTCAACTATCAAAAAATTATGTTGTTTGTTCTTAAAATCCTTAATTGGTCCCAATTAGATGTCTGTAAAATTATGCAACAAAATTCCTTTGGGAAGTAGGCGAACCAAATTTTTTGAGAATCTTAATTTCTCAATAGAGTTTTATGAAATTTTAAAATTTCACCCGGACCTCAAAAAATCATCAAATTTGTTTTTAAAATCCTTAAATAGCCTCATTTAAGGGGGCACAAAATTTCACAGCCAAATTCCTTCAAGAGATAGGCTAGCAAAAATTCTCAGAAAATTGTAATCTTGTCGAAATATTGAAAATTCTCAAATGACCTAAAAAAAATTAAATTCCTTCTCCATTAGCCTCAATACAATTTTTAACCTTAATGGTATGATATTTTCATGTCCGTCTAGGTTCGTCCTGAGTTATTCCTAGTCTGACTCAATTTAGGCCTACGGCCCACCAGACTACAGCTCGAAATAATTTATTAGTTTTACTAATTTTTTAAATTAAGTCATTTCACCCTTTTCGAGCCTCATACAGTTTAATTGCTAGTCTACCTTACCTTGAGCCTTGTGAAGTTGATTTGGCACTCCGAGTACACTTCTTAAGTCTCAGGGTACTATCCTTGGAGCCTCGACATATCGGCGTTACAATCCATTCAACTATTAAACTCATAATCAACAAGTTCTTTTTAATTTTAACTTCCATGTTAGCTTAATTATTTATTTTATGTTTATGATAAATATTATTTAAATTCAACTATGTTTAACTTATACTAGCTAATAATATACTTAAACATATCTATTTACTTAACAACTTTTTATGTACTTAATTGTTTATTTCCTTATCTTAATTTCCAACTTCATCATAATGCTTGTGTGTGTGTGCGTGTGTATATATATCAAAATTAAACTAATTATTATAAATTTCTTATTGTTTCCTTAGCTTTCTAAAATTATACAGATTCGATTGTTTGAGTCCCTTCCTTTTTAAAGCCGATCAAACTAAAACAACCAAAGACACAACTTAAATCTCACCTGTCGAGTCTTGAAAGACAAGAAGGAAATTAAAGGAATCCTTAGCCATTTCCATTTGATTAGCCTAGAAAGAGAGAGTTAGGCACCACAAGGTAGGAGTCACCACCCAACTGAATTTGGAAATTCCTTGTAGGGCAAAAATTAGAGTAGTTTAGAACCCTACTCTTATTTGTACCCTAAGTTAATCTAGAATTTTAGATTGAATTTATAATTTTATCCTTTTTCTTAAATAGGTTTTAGCATTAAAATAAATCATGCAATCATATAAAAGAATGATAAAACAAATTTACAGAAATAAATAAAGTGCTTGAAATTAAAAATAACATACATAAAATTGGGTAATTAATTATTTTGAAAACTTTAGTTCTTGCATGCCAATTTTTAGAAAACATATTTTGTTTTATTTGAATTTTATTAAAGAAAAATCAAAATTTTTTTATTAGAAAAACACCAATTAATTAGGTATAAAATGATTCGGTTATTTCTCATAATGTGTAAAAATCATTTTCTACCTATTACAATAGTCATAAAGTATATAGGAAAATAATCAGAATGAAAATTAAATTACATAGTAATTACCTAAAATACATTCTAACCAAATAGAAAATAAAAATTACATGAAAATTTTCTAAAATACATTCTAACCAAATAAAAAATAAAATTACATTGAAATGATCTAAAAATACAATCTAACTGAAAAATAATAAATAAAATGAATAATAATAAAGAGAATAACTAGAAGAAAAGAGAATAAAGAAGAAATAAAAATAATGAGAAAAATAAAAATAAAAATAACAAGAAATAAAAAATAAAGAAATGATAAAGGGGTACTTCATTGATGCTTGATGAAAAGGCAAAAAGAAAGATTAAACGAATCCTAATAGATCAAATAACTCACATCACAACAAAATTATAATATTAGTATGAGAAATAAAAAAAAGATGAATAGAATAATTAATTGAAAAATAAAATAAATAATTAAATATAACAATAATAATATGTAGATGGTAAGTTATCACATCTAACTAGTAGATTGATAAAAGAAAGAAAAGATAAGAAGAAAGAGAAAAGTTGGTTGACCCATTGTGTACATTGCCTTCAGGAAAAGATCTAAAAGAAGATAAGTAAATGGTGTAAAAACCTTCTAAAATTATAAAAATAGCATTTGAAAAGTGTCTTTGAGCTTTTAGGTTTCCCCTTACCTAAAAAAGTCAACCCCTAAGACTAACATAGGGTTCATTTTATATACACATGGATCAAGGTGCGAAATGGCAATTTTAAGCAATAAAATGACTAATTTGCACTCAAAACAGCCATTTTGGAGGCTAAAACAGCCGTTTCACCTAAAAAAGAGTCTTGTACGGATTTTGCCTCTTTATCAAAATGGCATCATCTTTTGGGGGCAAAATGGTCATTTCATAGAGGAATGAAACGACCATTTTGTGGCTGAAAGGACTATTTCAGTAAAACGCAAAACACTATTTTAAGACAAAACGACGTAGTTTTGCCTAGCGGCTCAAAGCTTGTCCAAAATGAAATTTTTTCAAAATTTAAAACATTTTTCCCTTTTTAAATGGTCTCAGGCCTATCGTCCTAAGCCATCAGCCTACCACAAATGCTTATTTTCCTCACAATTCGAGTCATACCATGAGATTTTTGGGTTAGGCAAATGCTTTTATTAAAAAATTAATTAAAAAACACTTTGATATCTTCGAATCAAATGTTAACATCCTCATTTTATCAGAATTTAGTCTTTTTTTTATCATTAGGCAATTCTAACATGGGAGCCCTAGAAACCTAGTGTCTATAGTTGCCCCCAACTTTAGGGAGACAACTACTGAGTGTGTGAAGTGACCCAAAGTTTCGAAAGAAAGAGAAACACACTTTATGGGGTGACCTTTTTGTAAGTGATTCGGTATTGTTTTGGGAAATGCTAAAAGACATTGTACCTATTGTTAATTCTTCTTAGATAGTGCTAAAGACATTGTATATAAAGTTGACTTGATTTTAGGCTGTACTAGAGATGTTACACTCGAAGTTAATGTCATTCAAGCAGTGCTGTGAATACTGCCCCTGAAGTTAATGTGATTCGAGTAGTACTAGAGACATTGCACCCATGTTGTGATTAAGGATAGTGTTGGAGACATTGCACCTAAAGTTGATGTGATTCGAGTAGTGCTAGAGATTTTAGACCCATTATTGTGATTCTAGTAGTGTCGTAGATATTACACCTGAAGTCGATATGATTCATGAAGTGCTGGAGCTATTGCACTTGAAGTTGTTGTCATTTAGGCAGTGCTAGGGACATTGCACTTGAAGTTGATTTAGTTCAGGCATTGCTAAAGACATTGAACTCAAAATTGATATGATCCGGGTAGTGCTGGAGACATTATACCTAAAGTTGTTGTCATTCAGGCAATGTTAAAGAAATTGCACCTAAAGTTGTTGTCACTTAGGCAATGCTAGAGACATTGTACTTGAACTTGATTTTTTTCCTTCAGACAATGCTAGAGAAATTACATCTAAAGTTGTTGTTGGTACAGATAAGGTAAGCCATTGCATATAAAATTGAAAATTTGTTTTGTTGACTGTGGGTCACTATCCTTACCTCCTACAATTGAGCAAATGGTGGTGGACTTTGGTTTTGCATTTGTGATGTTACATATGGAATTTTGCTTACCCCCTATGAGAAAAAGGTTGAACCTTGTTAGTGATTTTATTTGTAGCATTGATGTATGTTGTGTATGAGTGCCTCTCTTATTCATGTCATGGTTGTATCGTATGAAATTCTTACTTCCCTTTTTTTTCTAATAGTTTGTTGGAGGTCTTTTGTATTTTGTCATCATATATTATTATTTTGATTTAATTATTTATTCCTTTTTATTTACAAAAAGATAAATGCAATAAATAGAATATGAAAAAGAACTAGCAATTTCTTAAAGAAAAGCTTTGAGTACTATATTTTGTGCCCTAAGCTAATATGTACAAATGATATAAAGAAAAATGTAAGAAAATCTAGGAAGCTGGAGGCTGCATTTCAGCTCAAAGCATTTGGAGCTCCACTTCAACTACGTCCAACCTATTAGTCAGCTCATGAGAGGTCTCTTCAATCCTCATGCCTAGATGAGGTAGAGTTGCTCTGTTATCTTAGTCTCCATGCCCTATAATAAGGTCTTAAATAAAGGTGGGGGAGGTGCTGAAAAGGATGGACCTACCTCATTAGTCTGTTGTTGTTGTCATTTAGGTGGGCTAGTAAGACTAAAATCATCATTAAGCAGTTGGTCCAGGTCGATAGTGAACTGGGTGTCCTCTGAGTCTATACCTATAGGCTGTACCTCATCTTACTCTACTAACTCCTTAGGAGTATAAAGGCGATACCTCACTGGGACTTACGGTCAAGAGTCATAATCTTGATGGCAAAGCAAGTCTCTCAGTCAACCTAAAACTGCTACTAAATAGGGGAACTTATCTAGCCTAAATTGATGCCAACTCCCGCCAATATAGCCATGACAATGCCACCGACCATGATCTTTTTACCGGGTATAGACATTGGGTCTCTGAAGCTTCTAGGTTTGGTTTGCCTAATGATGATGAAAAGGATAAAAATCTCAAAAATAGATTTTTTACATCCAAACCGAAGATCTCAAAACTTTTTCTTAAAAAAAATTTGAAAACGACTATTTTCCAAGAGAAAATGGTTACTTTGAAGAAAATAGGCCATTCTCGTGAAAGGAATGGCCGTTTTGACCACTTTGGCCCAAAACGGGCCATCTCGCACTCGAGGCACCCATTCTGGGCCCATAACGACTAAAACAGGCATTCTTGCGTGCAGAATGGCTAAAACGGCTTTAGCCCAAAACAGGCGCTTGGCCCTTGGAAACGGCCGTTTTGGCAATTATTGCGCTGAAACAGTTGTTTTCAAGGCAAAAACACCCGTTTTGTGCCTCAGGAGTCCTGCATAAAAACCAATTGGGTCATTTTGAGCTAAGGTTGGTCAATTTAAGGAGAGAAAAAAATTATTAGAGAGAGAAACTGCACAAAAAGGCCAAAATACTCCCCCAACTCCATTTTTTGGATTTTTTTCGAAGATTAAAGCACCATTTTCAATCCGATCCGAGATCTTTCTAAAGACAAATATACCGGTTTGTTGATCGAACCATTTTTGCTTCTATTTTT
>CANXYI011209554.1:0-13335 GCA_948208565.1 Hura crepitans
CCCATTTGTCGTTTATGACCCACTTCTGACATACTTATGTTATTTTTTTTTATTTTATAACTTTTATATAATATGAATAATGAAATAATTATTTTATATGTTATACATGTATATTTTTTATTTTTAATAAAAAAATTTAAAAAATAATATTATATGACTTGACCCATTTAGACACTACAAGAAAATAAATATTTAATGATGCTTTTAATTTGCATCTAATGACGTTTTTTATAGTGTTCAAATAATTTACCAGTACTTTAAAAAGCGCTATCATATGCATAGTTAAATGAGGTGTTAGAACATGATTTTATAACACAAGACCTATACATCGATAATATTAACTTCTTAATGCTTTTAATTAGCATCACTAAATTTGTGACGCATTTTTAAAAAGCATAGTAATATTTAATACAATTATATAGAAAAGCATTCCACTAAATTTACAACACCTTTCATATAAACATCCCTAATTTAGCTATGCTTTATTATAAATTAAGTGATCATTTTTAAGTGTCATAAAAAAGAAAATATTGATAATTTCTAATTTGACTACATTCTAAATTAAGTGATGCCTTTGATAAAAGAAAATATTATCATATTGATTTTATTATATATCCATCATAATTTAATATCCTAACACTTATAAAATAAGTGTATCAAATTTAATGATGCTTGTTATTTTAATTAGTGTCATAAAAAATATAAAAATTTGTATAAATGGCATCTGCAAATAATAAAATTTATTTTTCTAAATGCATTATTTTTCACTAATTGGCTCCCAAATTTTGGATAATCTTGATCATTTTTTATTATGAATTTATATTCAAAAATCATATATTATCTAAAAAAAATAAAAGCATGTATGATAAAATATAAAATAGAAAATATATTAATGTATCAAATTTAGTAATCAACATTTGCTTACATATTATATATAACAATATTACTTACAAACTGTCACATTCTAAAGAAACAAAAACATAATAATTCTAGTAATTCTAGTTTTTGAGATATAAACATCCCTAATTTGACTATGATTTATTATATAAATGTTCTAAATTAAGTAATGCCTTTGATAAAAAAAATATATTATCATGTTAATTTTATTATATATCCATCATGATTTAATATCCTTTAATGATGCTTATTTTAATTAGTGTCATAAAAAATATAAAAATTGATATAAATGGTATCTACAAATAATAAAATTTATTTTTCTAAATGCATTATTTTTCACTAATTGGCTCCCAAAATTTAAATAATCTTGATCATTTTTTACTATGAATTTAGATTCAAAATCATATACTATCTAAAAAATAAAAGCATGTATGATAAAATATAAAATGTATTAAGGTATCAAATTTAGTAATCAACATTTGCTTACATATTATATATAAAATTATTACTTACAAACTGTCACATTCTAAAGAAACAAAAACATAATAATTCTAGTAATTCTAGTCTTTGAGATATAAGCAAACTTGTCTCTTGTTGCCTCATATTTTACATCATTTTTTCTTATTTTATTTCTCCTGTAAGAAAATAAAGATAATTAAAATCATAAACAGATAAAATACACCAATTTAAGAGATAAAAAGACAATTGCTTGCATTAATATTGATGAATGAAAAATAAATAGAAATGTTGAGAGACTCTGAAAAATCAAAACCACGTTTCATAGTCATAATTATGAAGAAAGTAATGATATTTATTAAGTAATGAAAACGAACAAACAAAAATTACAAAAAAAAAAAATAATCTCATGATGAATAAATTTAGTAAATAGGATAGCGTATAAACAAAATTAAATGAAAGGGAAAAAAACCTTGCAATTAACCACCCATTTAAACAATCTTTTTGGTTGATTATTGAAAACAAAACTAAAATAATTATTTACAGAAAAATGTAAGAATTAGATTTTAAATGGGAGAGTAAAAGACAAATGAGAAAGAGAGCAAATTATAAAAGCAAGAATTAAAAAAATAATTATGGCTTGAATTTTTAGCAAGAATTTAATTAATTTAAAATTTTCAAAAAATCTAATTACCTTAATTAAATAAAAAAATTAAAAAGTCGGTTACATTTTAAATATTGTCTAATTGATGATTTTAAAAGAGTATTATTTTCTTTCCAATTCTATTAATTTTTTTGGTTCTTTTTTTTTTTCATTTCTAAAGAGTTGAGTTCTTATCATTAATTTTAATTAAAAATCAAATTTAGTTTTAGAAATCATATATGTAGATAGTAGGTAGGGGGTGCATGGGATAGGATGGTTCGAGATTTGTTAAATCTTAGTCTCATCCCAAACTTTCGAAAACGTTAAAATTCAAGTTCCAGTCCCATCCTATTTTTTTAACGAACCAGTCTCATTCCAAATCATTTTTCAAGAAAAAAGGAGACGGAATTTCTGGACTATAGGACATATCGGAATGATATGAATCAAAACGGAATCGGAATATCCTATTTAAAATATATTAATAATATAAAATAATAAAAAATAATTTCCATATATGTTTCATTTGAATTACAGTAAATATATTTATAAAAAACATAACATATTGTTAAAAAAAAAAGAAATTGAATTCAAACTCAATCAAGTTTGTGGCATTATTTTGAGCGTGAATTCAACTTAAATCAAAAAAATAAGACTAAAAAATGAGAAATAGGTTGAGACAGCTGTAAATGTGAGTATGAATATGAAACACAGTAGTGGTAATTGATAAATATTTAAATGACTAAACAATAAGGTAAACTAAAGTTTAAAAAAACTATTTTTTGGTCAAAGTAAAAAAAACTATTATATGTATTATATATAATTACTTATATATTATTATATAATAATTATATAATATAAGGATATTATAAATCTAATTAAAGATATGGAATTATATAATATATAATTATATATTATTATTAAATATATATATTATACATAATGACATATAATATATTTAATGAAATATATTGATTTGGAATGTTTCATTTTTGGTTCGCATTAGTTTGAGATGAATAATCGGGTCGAGGCAAAACGAGCTAATACTTAATCTCAATTCCTTCCCAAATTTAAATTCAGTACGGGACTTGAGATAAATTTTTTACGATTCGAGATATTTTGGGATAGTTTTTAAGTTTGGTTCGAATTTCTTAAGTCCCATGCACACTCCTAGTAGTTAGTAATAATTGATGATATTTTTCTAAAAAATATTAACAATTTTGTAAGGCTTTAACAATAAAAGTCATAAGTTTTAAATATTGGGTTTAACGTTCAATGATGCCTAAGAAGTGGTGCCGTCAAATTGCTTACACACAAATAAAAACACATAAGTAAATTAATAAAGGTCACTTTATAAATGTTAACAACATTCTAACTTAGTAATGCTTTTATTAAAAGCATCATAAATTAACAATGCATATAAAGAAAGAATAAACATTAATATCAACAGTACTAAAAGTTGCTAAATTTTTAAATTTAATGACTCAATTTTTTCAAAAAAAAAGTCAACAATTGATTTCTCTATTAACTTGTAATAATTAAATTTTAATAAAATAATGCTTTTTTAAAAAATACTATCATCATATTCTCTAAATTAATGACATATGTGAAAAAGTCAAGTAAAAAGAACCATTATCAAATTCAGAATACTTATATAACAAGCATAATTTAATAAGGGATAATAATATAAAAAGTATCATTAATATTATTAATTTATAATATGTTAAAAATAAACTTAATATAATTTGGTGATATATTATTAAACAATCATTATTAAAATATCTTATTTAGTGATACTTTTTGAAAAAATATCTTTAAATTTAAAAAATTTTAAACGATTCTAAAAAAAAGAATAAATAATTTTTAAACTTAGTAACATTTTTACGAAGCCTTCTAACTTAATGACACTACTTAGTAAGAGTTGCTAAATTTTAAAATCGAATAATGCTTTACCAAAAAAGTATTAAAAATTTTTATTAATACAAAAATACTTTTTAATAGTGTTAGTAAAAAATTATTTTAGATCATAATCTATTTATTATTTATTTAAAAATGATCCATTTAAATCATAATTTGATTCAATTGATTCGCAATTTTTTTTGAATCGTTTATTATCTGAGTCAAATCCAACTTTTCTGACATGTTTACCAGCAATAATACTTTTAATAAGGTCAAAATGTAGATATGTTTTTTTACTTTAAAAATGCTCTTTAGCAAAAAAAATTCTGAAGACAAATATATTTTATTTCGTATGGTATTAAGGCATATTTAGCCTTCATTCTTTATTTATGTTATGATTAATACGTTATATAGACTTGTAATTTTCAATATTTTCAAATTGAAACTGATACTTTTCAATGTTTTATGAATTGTTAAATTATCAAAATATTTTTTCAATTGACAATTTGGAATTACAAGTTCTAGCCATGACCCGACTCTATACCAACCTAAATGAGTTAATTTTCTATGATCATGTGGAAATTAAAAGATGATAGATAGTAAATCAGCCTGCTAAATATAGAAAATTTTGATTTTTTTTATATATGAAAGTTTTTTTCATTAATTAATACATCATAAATATGTTAGTAAAATCCTTCAAAGAAACTAGTGAGTTGTGACCTAACTTTCTACAACACGTCACCCCATAGACCTTATTCTATACTAATTTCTTAATGAAAATTTTAACCAAAAAAAATATATATATACATATTCTTAATTAAAAGAACCTTAATAAGTGAAGAGAGAGAGATCTACCACTACCTACTGAGCATCAACCATCACCTCCCCTTTGCACATTTTCAACCCATCTGGACCCCACATAATTCTTCTGCCTTTGCAATTTGAGCATATCTGACCATTAGATTGATGCCACGTGGATTAGAATAGGTTCTTCAAGTGGATTAAACTGAAGTATGCTCAAAGATGGAGGATTTTGCCATGAATTTCCCTTTGCTTTCCCATCTCCCTCTTTATTCCTTTTGTTTGATTTTTATTTCAAATTTCCATCAAAGGTTTTGGCTTTCTCTTAAGTCTTAACTCCCATGATTTTTCTTATTTTTATTCATTTTCTCTAAATTGTCTAAAGGAAAAAAACAAAAGAGAATATATTTAATGTTAATTAAGTAAATTATGAAGGCAAAGATGAGTCATGGTGTTGAGGATTCCTCTCATAAGTAGCCTTATTGGTAAAGAGAGCATATTCATTAGTTGTATATCAGAGAGGAATCCTTCTAAAATTTCATTGTGGGATTAGATATTTGAGTTTGGAATTACTTTTGCCAAAAACAAAATATTTAAGGAAATAATTATAAGCTCTGATTATAATTATAATTATAATTATAATATTAATAACTGGAAATTTTATAACATAAAAGCAATTCAAACTTATTTTAAATAACATATAGGGATAACGTCAATTCTTGCCTCTAATTTTTCTTTTTTTTCTTTTTTTTGGAATGGACATATATATTTCATCCTTAGAACATTTTTCTACCAATTTTTGCCAGCTTCTGAAAATTTTTAAACTTATTAATTTTATCCCTAAATTAACAAAAGTTTTAGGAAAAAATTGATTAAAATTGGCATTTTCTTTCCATTTTGAGAGTTTCGGGCAAGAACTGATCAAAAAATAATTTACTGGTAAAATTTTTTCATTGAAAAATTTAAAGATAGACTGATTCTAACCCTAATATATATCAAATTAACTTTTGATTATTCTTATTATTAAATTTGATTATTTTCGGATACGAATAATGTAAGAACCAAATTTGAAGAACTTTTTCATTCAACAAAATAATACTTTTATGTGGAATAAATTGAATTATATATGAATTTGATTGATTATTATGAATTATTTTTAATTTAAATTAATATTCTTGGATCTCTTCTATGTAAATCAAGTGAAATAATCTTAATGCATGGCATTTATTTATTAGCTTGATCTATTACAAACAATGTCTAGAGAAAAAAAAAATTAATAAGAATAGCCTTTTTCTTTATTTTTTGGTTAAAAAATAAGAAAAATTCTGTTACTGTGTTCAATGGTCTATGGATGTATTTAGTGCACATAAATTTCAACAGTTGAATCAGAAGGAAAAAAAAAATCATTTAATAGTCAAAATTGAGTGAATATTAAATGTATCCATTAGGCCTTATTATTGTTTAGAAAATGCAAATAAAATTAAGGAAAAACGTGCTATTTTGTCTATAATGTTTCTTTTGAAATGCTATTTTACTTTTCAATTTATTTTGAGAATAAAAATGTCTCTACAATTATTTATAATGATGTAAAAAAATTTTTATAGTTGTTGAAAATAATATTAAAATGTTCGTATTCTTTAATATTTATAGAGACACTTTAGCATCATTTTTAATAATTGCAAGAGTATTTTTGCTTTAAAAATAACTTAAGCGGTAAAATAAAGTTAAAAAACAAACATTCAAAGCAAAAAATAAATAAATTTTCTGTAAAATCAATATAAATTATTATACATATATAGTTAAAAGAATAGTGTGTATATAATATTTTTCAAATTTAACTTATAATAAATTAATCTATGGTAATTCTCATGTATACAAAATAATAGTATATATAAATATATTTTAAATATACACATACTCATCTTTATTTATTTAATCTTAATATAGGTTGTTGGTTGGATGTAATAAAATATATCATAAAATATGTATATTAAACTGATAATTAGGGAATCCTTTCCACTTTTGTAAGAAGCAAGCTTTGGGTGGGCAATCAAAGGCACTTTCTCCCTTATAAAAACCCCTTCAAAACCCTCTTTCGCTTAAATATCAGGCTCAGCTTTCTCTTTGCTCTTTCTTGCACTTATATACCTTCCTCCTGCTTTCCATTTTTTTCTCAATTCATGGCCTCCCTTCAGGTGCTTTCTTTTTTTTTTTTCGTTTATTTTGTTCTAATTAGAAATAAATAATAAAATAATTTAAATGAACTACTTTTTCAACCAATTTTTTTAATATGTCATTCTATATATATTATCTGCTTGAATTTGTTGAGAATTATACATCGATTAATTATTCATGTAATATGCAACACTTTTTCAAAAAAATAATAATTTTTTTAGCTAATTTACAATTAAAAAATGATGCATGCGTGGTGCACTTTAAAATTAGTCATTTTTAATAAAAATTATTTAAATAATTATGACTCTTTCAGGTTGATGCACCGGTGCAAGAGGTGAGCAATGAGCAAACTGAAAAACTGATGCAGGAAACTCCGGTGAAGGAAGAAGAAAAGGCAGTCCCCCGCGAAGAAGCAGAAGTAATAGTGCATGAAGGAGATGACGAGGAAGAAGAAGAAGAAAGGGAGAAAGGTGATACTGAAGAAAATGAAAATGAATTTAATGAAGAAAATTCAGAAAACAATTTTTCAGGGTCACCATTTATTGAGGATGAGGCCTCAGCTAGTTTTGATGAAGAAGGAAATGCTCAGGATCTTGTTGAAGAAGGTGATGACATGCTTTAAGAGCAGGCACCTGATGCAGATGCCGAATTAATTAAAGGTTGTTATTACCCAAAAAAATAATTAAGGTTGTTGATTAATCTTAATTATTATAATTATCGTACGTGTGTGGTTCTTCTTAATTGTTTTTGTTGGGAAATTGTTGCAAAGTAATTAAGTTTGTTTTATGTTTTGTGAGGCTTTCTGTTTTATGATTTTACATTATATATTGAAAATTATGTTATGTATTTTTTTTTTTAATTTCACTATTCGGTTAAACTTACTACCGCCTACTTAGATTTTTTTTTTTCTTTGTTGAATTTGATTAATGACAATAAGAAATTATTATATATAAAAAAATAATTATTTCGTGTCTCATAGTTAATGATTTATAAAGAATCTTGGACGTAGTCATGGTAAAAATATTGGGAATTAGTATCTAGTATTTAAGAACGATAAGCTTAATAACAGAATTTTAATGCATATCGGAAGAAGTAGGCAAAATGGAATCAAATTGAATTGTGAGTTATTTAGTTAGATTTGTTTATTTTTCAGTTTGATTTTTAAAATATTTTATTTTTTTTGTTAATTTTTAAAATGTGAAAATCGAATAAATCAAAGAAATTGAATTTTTAAAAGAGAAAAAAATATTATTTTATCCCTTACGTTTATCTTAAAGCTATATTTTATCATTCAAGTTATTTTTGGATAAAAAAAGCCCCTATAGATTTAAAATAATATTAAAATACTCCATAATTATTAAAAATGAGGCAAAAATACAATTATAATTGTCAAAAATAGTAAAATGTCTCAATATTTTAACACTTGTAAGGGCATTTTAATACTATTTTTAATAACTTTAAAGGCATTTTTTTCTCCAAAAATAATTTAATGGGCAAAATAAGGTTTCGAAATAAATATTAAGGACAAAACAATACATTTTTTCTTTTTAAAACGACATCATTTTGAATATTAAGAATAATGCTATTTTACATCAAAACGGGCTTTCTTAGTTCTCTCTTTAGAGCTATGAAGCTGACCTTGTTATTATGAAAAGGGGAAAGGCCTTTTTCAGTTGAGAGGCAAAGGGAGCTTGACTTGTTGTCTTCAAACGATATCATTTTGATATTTTTATATATAAAAAAAAAAAAAATTTAATTTGTTAGATTTGATTTTTCAAAAGATTTGATCAATTCAATTCTATTATTTTCAATTAATTTGATTGATTTAATTACTTTTAAAGGAAATTTGATCGATTCGGTTTAATATATTTTTAAACTAAATTGACCAAATAGTTGCCATTAGATATAGATTCTTTTTGCTCCTTAAGTTTCTAAAATAATTAAAATATACCTATTAACTATTTTGTGTCAAATTTTACTAAAAAATTTAAGAAAATGTAGTAATTTTATTTTTATTCTATTAAAAATGAATCATTTTTATTTCTGAATTTATTAAAGTAAACAGATTTTATTTTTAATAATAATGATTCTTGCCATTATAATTTGGGGAATTTACATAAATACATAGAAAAAAATTACATAATCTACCCCTACATGTAACTAAATATCAAACCTACCTTTTTTTTTAAATTTCTTATATCATAAATAACACCCAGCCACATTTCCTTTTCTCTAACTCCTCCACCAACCCGTCTGCAGTTTTTTTTCGTGTAAGTCTCATCTTCTTCTTCCTTTTTTTTTTCTCATACATCTCTTCCTCATCCACTTACAAATCACAACTTGAATTCCAATTTTTCCCTAGAATCTGCACTTAAACTGTTAATATATACATTATTGAAGGCAAATAATTTTTTTTCATCCCATATCCAATCTATACAAATTCAATGTAACAATATCAATCAGTATTTTTGTAATTATCATGGACATTTGCATGTGTACATCCTGATTATTATTTACATGTGATTTGATTTTTTATTCTAAAAATCTTACTATTGAAAATTAATAACTATTTAATGCCCTTATGTTGTTTGTTAAAATGCCAAATACAATTTTTCTTGTTAAAAACCATCATTTACAATTTAAATATTCTCTAAATACAACATGCAAACAACATTGCTCATTTATGGAAGTAACCAATTTGCATCAACATCCTAAATTGATGAATTTTTTCAACATTCTTTACATTGCACAATCTAAATATATTTTTCTTTTAATTGTACCTGCTATATTACATTGCTACAATGTCAAAATTGTTGAAATTATTTCCTTCAATAATATAGCGTTTATTAATTAAATGTATTTATGTAATGATAAAATTATTTTTATTTTACAGTACATGCAATGGATTGCATACCAATGTTGATACAACATGGTGGAGAATGGAATAAAGATCATAACTATTACAATTTTTAAGTGGACGGAGTGTTCATTCCATAAGATTGAAATATGAAGGTTTATTGCATATACTCCAAAAGAAGTTGAAAATATCATAACATAATATCACATTGGATATAAAATACTCACTTCAACATGGCTATCCAGCACTGAAAATCTATAATGATGATAGTTGGGTGTTTTATTTGGGGTTGAAAAGAAAAGAATTGGATTTCAAGTTGTATCCCCTATGCATTACCTTAACTAATAAGAATGAAAAAGGTAATACATCTAATTTTAAAAGTTATATACTATTATTATATTGCTGATTTTTAAAAATATTATGAAACAACCTACTGTTAACTAAAATAAAAATACTGTTATAAAATATTATTCAACATTTTAGTATATTTCATATATAAGAATGGTATACAATAAGTATATGATGTTTTTTTTTTAAAAATGTCCACTTCTTTTACAGGTGATTGCTCCAACATATATACAACTGAGCATGAAATCATACCGAATGAAAATGAATCATCAATTGTACTTCTAAACCAGGCTATGGTATATCAAAATTTGAATCCAACACCTATGGATATGATAGATTATGTGGGGCTGATAACTAGAGAAACCATTGATAGAATGAGCTACAAATATCATGAAGAATATACATAAGGAATGGGATTATCTATCATAACAAATCTAAGGGAAACAAAAATACAAGTTGGACAAATTTACAAAGATAAAGATATTCTCAAGACTGCATTGAATTTGTATGTGATCAACAATCATTTCTAATATAAGGTGCAAAAATCATGTGCGAAAAAATATCATCTACATTGCTTTGATGAAAAATGCCAATGGCAATTAAAAGCATCAAAGAAAGGAAACACAAGCATGTTCTGCATCAGAAACTTCAATAACACTCAGTTGTAGCTTCGATATAAGATTTACCAATAAGAGGCAAGCAACATACAACAATATTTCAAGTCTTATAGAGATAAAATATTTGAATGTCAAAATAATATATACACCAGTAGATATAATGAGGGACATGAAAGAAGATTTTGTAGTGAATATTAATTATTTAAAGGTTGGAGATCAAAGGAAAAAGCTCGAGATGCCATCCTAGGCAAGCCATCAAACTCATATGCATTACTGCTAAGTTACTTGTACATGTTGAGAACAACAAACCCTAGTTTAGTAATTGATCTAAAAACACATGAAGATGGATGTTTTCTATATGTTTTTATAACTTTGGATGCATTCATAAAGGGCTGGACATACTGTGCTTTAGTTGTTGTTGTTGATGGAACCTTTTTGAAAACAGCCTATGGAGGAACACTAATAAAAGCAACAACTCAAGATGTAGCTGGTAAGATTTTTCCCTCTTGCTTTTTGTGTTGTTGATTTTGAGAACAATGCATCTTGGGAATGGTTTTTTAGAAAATTCAGGGATACATATGGCACGAGACCAGGAATATGCACTATGTCAGGTATGAAAGCATTGACAGAGCAACCAAAACTGTGTATCCAGATGCTAACCACTATCTATGTGTGTACCATTTATTCAATAAACTAAAGGCCAAATTCAAAGAGAACCCACACAAAATCAAGGAATTATTCTTTGCAGCAGCTCAATCATATACTCTACAAGATTTCAACTGCAATATGGCTCAGCTTGAGAAAATTGACAAACGAATTAGACAATATCTTTCAGACATTAGATATGAGAAATGGTCTAGAGTGCACTCTATGGCTAACATATATTCAACAATGACATCAAACATAGCATAATCAATTAATTCAGCTAACAAGGCATGTAACACCCCCTTCCCATCTCTATATGAAATAGGTAGAGAGTGTCACTTCCCACTGAGGTCGCCCATCCTAAGATTTCCCCAGGGGCTTTTCCTTTAATACTTACTAAACCTTGACTAACTTTGACTTTATACACCCTTTGATTGACTATTATGTGCGTTTCATATTTACTACTATCAAATTTCGACTATAATTTTTTTTTCCGTCTCAGACATTATCAAACACTTTTAGAAAAATGGGCAGCATAACGGCTACCCTGGTCTTTAGCTTAAATGATCCTGCAAAGAAAACACTTCAAATCATTTATTCTTCCTTATTGCTCCTCTGGACCCTCTAGTCCTCCAGAATACACAAATCACACAGTCTCACATTCAGTGCATAGCACACAATTTCACAGCTATTTCAACATATATGTATATATAACCGAGCAACTCTTTATGTACATACATGGCAACATACATTTTACATTATGTAACTCAGAACATATACCAGTTCTACTACCCACTAACCTGACATACATGGGTGCCTTTACTATACATAAACCAAAGGAGAAATAAACTACCAAAAGTGCCTAGCAACTACACTGGTGGATATGTCTGATGTTGCTCTGCACTCTGTCTACTGCCTGCGCATCGAAAGCCGACACATTGAGTATAAGACTCAGTGATGGAATATAACAATTACATCATGTCATGTAATGCAGTATGGGATGAATGACACACCACACCCAATGCTTTCACTTATTTCTAGATTCAATTATGTATTTAAATTATGTCACTGCTATTCAATTATTCTAGTCATGACTTGCATCTCCCTTTTCTACTATCATCTACAGGCTCTACAGATAGGCTACGCTTTAAGACACTGGATAACGGGATCCAAGGTGTGCAATGGCCCACCGGGGGACCTAGGTAGCTGCACCTACCTTCTTTAGTATTAAGATGCGTCCGAAGACTACTTCCAATACCAGACTACCTAAGTACAATAGTAATAACACAAAAGTGGCCATTATAGCGCTATCTAGCCTCACTCCGGATTCACGCACCTCCCGACTTATCGGGTTCTGTATTGTATCAATAATCATGTCAACACGGCGGTTGTAACCACCATGCATAACATAGGGTAGTGGGCTCTCGAAGAAACCAGCCACCTAGCAGCTGCTTTATCCCCTAGTTGACCGGTCAACCCATCCAGTGGGTGTCTAACTGATGGGACTTAACCTATTTTAATTGTGTTCAAGCTCTTTTTAATCTCAAATTACCTTTCTAGACTTGACCTAACCGATTAATTACAATATTGCCATTTTCGCCAAATTTACTATTCATTTGGTCGTTTTTCGAAATTGATACTATTCATTTGGTCATTTTCTTATTTTATGCATTTCATTACGCAACCTATTTAAGGTTTATTTTTATGGCCATTTTTCCTAATCCCTTTCATTTCACATGCCCATTTTACCACATTCATTTACTATCATTTTTAACTATTTAACAATGCTTCTTTAAGTCCCTAAGTTAGGCACACAATATGACACAATTTTGGTCATTTTTCCTCACAATTATATGCCCTATATGTACATGTTTAGTACTCAATTCACCTTAACACATGCAACACACATACACACACCCATTATGTCACCATTATGCCATTCATTAGAACACACTCCTACACCTATTATTTCATGCTACTTTGTTCTACAAATTAGCTTA